>JADRCC010566767.1:0-15644 GCA_019843855.1 Hylomyscus alleni
AATGCTTTCTATACAGGGCGCCTTCACTTCAGGTATTGAAGTAGCAAAATGTCTACTAATTATCTGAAGGTTACTAAATGAGCCTTCAAGCAGGACAAGGCCAAATGGTTTTTTATCTAGGCTGCCCCATGTAGACGCCCACCCATAGCCCCTTAACCTATTTATTCCACTCTTCGGAGCCAGAAAAACATACACAGCTGACTTAGATCACAGGTATTTTAACGGGTCTAAAGTCGATGGTTGGTTTCCCTTTCTCTAGTCCCTACCATACATAGGGCGAAAGAAATGTGTGTGTTTGTTTCAGTAGTTTTCTACTGTAAGCACTGGAACTTTGCAACTCATTAATAACATAGGAGTTCAAAATTCCATGACTAAGATTCTGGTTAAATTAAGATGATTATCTATTTCATACAAGGGAGGATTATTTTTTATGGTTGAAAGCAGTCCAACCTCTTAAAGGATAAACTCAAATGACCCAGATATTACACGTAGTCACTTTATGGTCCACTACTCAACTGAACTGCTCTGTTCAGTCTGGCCCTGGCTTGGAAGCTGCATCGGCTCTGCTCTGTGTGGGTGACTAAGTACATCTTAGCCCACCATTTACAGGCTGGTTCTATTAAGACCAAACCCAAAATTTTAGAACCACCTACCAGCCTCACTGACAATCTCATATAATGAGCAGATTAGAAGCTAAAATTGATGCATCCTTATTCATATTTTAAGACACTGCGTAGAATTATTTGCTTAGTGTCAGGGTGTTACAGCTGGTGTGGGCATCATGCAGGCCTTCTTCATGACTAATGGTCCTGCTGGGCTGTCTGCTTCATCGAGTATTTTTCCATTCCGTCATTTTTCATCGTTCTCCTTAAGCATGTGTATATATTAGTCCTACAAAAGCGAATGACACGAGATAAAAAATGACCTTTTCCAAAATAAAAAGGGCAGCATAAAATCATTTTGAGCACTTTCCCTGTGCCAACACTGACAAGCCTAAGAACTTAGTGTGTGCTTGCCAGCAGTTTACATGGGATGGAGAGTACTCAGAGATGACAGTAAGTTGACAAATTGACCCGGTAATAAAATTTCAGAAAACTGTGTGGGTAGAGATCTCCCAGAGGCTCACAGGGAGTACCGCTATTAGGGCGTGTGACCTTGTTGGAGTAGGCATGGCCTTGGAGAAGGAAGTATGTCACTGAGGGTGGGCTTTGAGGTTTCAGGTGCTCAATCTAGGCCCAGGGGCACTCTCTCTTCCGTGTCTGCCTGTGTACCACCATGACTCCTGCCATAATGACAGTGGACTAACTGTCTGAACTGTACGCTAGTCCCAATTAAATGTTGTCCTTTATAAGAGTTGCCTTGGTCATGGCGTCTCTTCACAGCAATAGAAACCCTATGACACCCACCAGATACCCACCAGATGAAAGGCCCATTGCGGGATGTGTGGATGCTGTGGCCCTTGTATGTTCCTGGAAAGACTCCATGACCATGAAGTATGAATGGCTGGGACTCTGCTCCAGGAGAAGTAAACATTGTATATCTTTGTTGGTCTCCCACATTATTTGGGAATACATATTTAGGAGACTTAAATGAAACAGTGTGCTAATCATAGTGGGGGGACAGATAAGGAAAAATGAAAACTTCTCCTAAAACTTGACAGAATGCTTTCTATCTGCCTTAGTCAGGGTTTCTATTCCTGCACAAACATCATGACCAAGAAGCAAGTTGGGGAGGAAAGAGTTTATTTAGCTTACTTATACATTGCTGTTTATCACAAGGAAAGTCAGGACTGGAACTCAAGCAGGTCAGGAAGCAGGAGCTGATGCAGAGGCCATGGAGAGATGTTCCTTGCTGGCTTGCTTCCCCTGGTTTGCTTAGCCTGCTCTCTTATAGAACCCAAGACTTCCAGCCCAGGGATGGCACCACCCACAAGGGGCCCTACCCCCTTGATCACTAATTGAGAAAATGCCCCACAGCTGGATCTCATGGAGACACTTCCCCAACTGAAACTCCCTTCTCTGTGATAACTCCAGCCTGTGTCAAGTTGACACACAAAACCAGCCAGTACACTATCTCACACAAGTCATGCTTATGCTAATTCCTATGCATAAATATTATGAACAGCAACTTCCACTCCAAATGACGATTCCCCGCAAGGTAGAGTTTCCCTATGATGACTGGTTGACGCAGTTGTGAGTCATTTGTTGGAGTAATAGATGGACAAGGACCTTTGCTTTATGTAGGAGGCACTGAGCCCAGAGGAAGGAAAGGTTCTTTTGAGGTGGCTGATGGTGCTGATGGACCTAAAGCCAATAACATAGTCAATTCAATGTGCCTGCCCATCAGAAGAACCCAAGCAAGGCTCCTGGTTCACGTGATCCACCTACTGAGCTCTGCTGTCTTTGATGTGTGCGAGATGCTATTGCTGCACAGGTATCTGGCACTGTTTTTAGTGATTTTAATGTCATCACTTCTTTAGCAGTTCCTTAAAAGCTATACCAGTTTGGGGATGAGGCACATTTTATTTTCATTAGCAAGTAGGAATGATAGCAGAAGCTGTAAGTAACACGTTAATGAGTACCCACTCTGTGCCACTTGACACAGTAGGTTTCAGAGGAAAACACGGTAGGTGGACCTGCTTGTCCATCATGAGGTTCTGCTATTCGCCTTGTTGAAATGAATGTTGGACCCAAATAGTTTTGAAATCGCCAGTGAGAAAGAGACTTGGGGATAGGATGGATGTGTTTAAGGGGGCTACAGGTTACAGTCACTTGGAGCTCTCACTTGCAAAATGTAGTCAGAGGATCCCAAAGTGGTTTGTAGAAGCACCATGATTGGTACATAGTTGAGACAAGCAAAAGTTTCTGAAGGCTCCCTATGAATATCTCCCTGGTGGCTTTCTAATAAAAAGAATGCCTATTTCTAACAGAAGAATGTATCTGATTCGCCCAGGAAGCTGGCCAGAAAGTGTATTCTTGCATGGAGCAGGAGTGAGACAGCTATCGCCCACCCCTTAGTCAGTCCCTTGGGCATTCATAGGTGCCACTGTTGAAAAAGCTTATATCTAGACCTTGACTTTAGTCATCAAATGACAACGAAGTAAAATTAACTTCAAGAAAAAGCCAGCTTCCTAGGCCTCTGGGTTCTCATGACTTTTTGGTGGAAACAACACAAAGAACTTTGAATAGGGTAACAAGAACTGCCGTGTTCAAGTCATACGGTGGGTCTTCCCTGCTTCCTTCTCCCATGTCATGGGATGAATGCGTGTTATACCCTATCTTGTCTAGCTCCATGAGAAGGCTGACTAGTTGTTAAAAGCCTCTTGCTGAAAGCAACCCACTTAGTAGCATCTCAGAACCAAAACAATGAATACGCTCACCGAGTGCTATTTTTTCAAGACCCTACAGCCTAAATCCATAGTTGGAATAAGTTCTCCTATAGAGTACATGTGACTGCAGATTTAGCCTAACCACCACAGCCTCCCACGCTGATTGTGAAAATCAGGGTCCAAAGATGGTGACCAAGTTTTCCACAGTAGTCCTAGAGTTGTACAGGAGCTTAAAGCCCACTACAATGTTTTTTCCATAAACATGTTTTTAATAATATCTCTATTAGTTGAGAATGCTTACTTGTTTCACATTAACTTTAAGCAAACAAAATGAAAATTGTGATTTATACAACCATGAAGTCAGAACATTCTTTTCCTTTTATAGAAAATTGATTCACAAATTCCTTTAAACCGTGGCACCAAAGCAGTCTATTGAGTATTTTCTCAATGTACAGCACTGCCTTAGACATCCCTCACTGATTCATTCTTTGATTTATTACATAATTATCAAGAGATTTCCATGGGCCAGTGGGATCCTAGGCTGCAGATGCATGATATGGACAAATTCCACAGAGCCCGTGTTCTAATATGGTTTTGTTTGAAGATTTCTGGTTGGTAGCATCCTTTTAGGAAGGCATTTCTAGAATAAAGAAAAGCACACTCAGATGTCCCACTGTTACTTTTTATCAAATAGAGAAGATCTGCTTTAATGGTCGGGCATTGATTCTCTACCATGACTCCTTTGCCTTTTGGCTTAAATCAACTACAGTTTGCTGCTGTGGCCTACCCAGGACCAGTTACATAACAGTTTGGCTTGTTTTGATCGTTAGAAGAATTCACTTGGAGCACTTGGAGTGATGCTTAGTGAACGGTTGAGTTCTGTTAACTTTACTACTTATGGACAGCCACAGATCTAAGAGAACAGCATCATCTTGTGCATCTAACTCTCACTATCACTTGGTGTTTGTGACTCGCCCAACTGCCATCATCTTATATCCCAGCAATCAGTGTTCAGTTCTAACAGCAATATTTTAATAGCGTAAGGACTTCAGTCTGCATAAGCAAAAGGCTTCACTTAGGCTGTGAGCCAGCCATGATTCCCATTCTGTCTCCAGTCAGCCTGGGGGCTAAGCTGCTCTCTTTTTTTTTTTTTTCTCTACGCTACACACATAGTTATTTCATGTATAATCTTTCCTAAGTTACGAACCATCCCCCTATAGTTATTTTTTTTTTTTTAAATTACATCACGGATAGCAACTCGGACTTGACAGAGAAGAGCAGCAATTTTTTGATTCCACAATGGAAGCAATGCGAGGCTTTGATGATAATTCTTCCTCTTGTACCTTCTGTGATAAAGGGAGTCTTTCAATTGCACCTTTGCAGGTGAACCTGTGCTGTTTTACCATTAGCGATGCGATGTCAGATTGATGATTTCTAGGTTAGTACTGTGTCATTTCGTTTAAAAATATTCAAAGGAAAAAAATGGAAAGTCTTTCAAAATCAAATACATATACTGCCTCAATGTTGCCAATCTTGAATTTCACTTTCATATTTTTTTTGCTTCCCGGTGGGGGCTGCTGTCTTCTGTTTAAAATTTAATTGTTACTTAGTCACTCCTCAACTGTGGCAGCCAGGGCGTATTCAAGTTGCCAACAGATTCATGAGCTACCAGAGGCACATTAGCAGCATGAATGGCTGCTGCTGGCTGCAGGGATTACCACCTGCAGGAGGCAGAGCCCTGCGTCTCTGGAAGACAGCAGCTCCTCCTCGGCACCTGTCAGTCTGTGAGGCTGCTGTAGAGCCCATGCAGCAAAGACCACCCTTGATTAGGGTTTCCCTCACAGGGTGGAGATGTTGATGGCGCCCCCTCAGTGCTGTTACACCCCTTCATAAATGGGTGGACAAAGCTAACTGCACTGAGGCATAGCAGAGGAAGAAGAACTTGATGGGGTGGTAATTAGCGTTCTTCCTGTCCTATGGGAAAGGGTCCATGGTGGAGCTCAGGTTTCCTAAAGTGGAATTTAATAAGGAGAAGGGAGCTTGAGCGTTCTAAACAAGGAGAATAACAAGACGGAAGACCAGTGACAGATGTGGTCATCCATGGATAAAAGAAAGCATGCAAGGGAGGGAGAATCAGAAAAAAAAAGAGATGAAAGGCAGCCTGTGGCGGACAAGCTAATTTCCAGTGCTAATTTTAAGCACTCCACAGTCAGTGACCGGAAGAATTCTCAGCAGTGTGTGTGTGTGGCGGCGCACGCCTTTGATCCCAGCGCTTGGGAGGCAGAGGCAAGTGGATCTCTGTGAGTTCAAGAGTTCCAGGGAGACCCTGTCTTAGAAAGGGTGGGAGGTGAGGAAAAGGAGAAAGAATTCTCTCTCAGTGTTATTGACTTACATGGTGTCCGGTGGCTTGGGTGGCTAAAAATGAACCAAAGTGTCTTTTACTCGTTCCTGTGACAGTCATTTACCAGGCACCTACACACTGAATACTTTCAGGATTGGATTTGGTTTCAATGTCTTTCATCATTAAAAGTATAGGTGTTTCACTTGCATTTTTTTTTTTTTTTTTTTGGTTTTTCTTCTTGGGAGCCCCGAGGGGCAGGATCTATCCTAAGCCCTCTTCTGAAGCCACCAAAGTACACAAACCATCAGGTCCTTACCATAGGGATGGAAGTCCCATTCATGAGAGCAGAGTCCTGTAATGGGAGCACTTCCCAAAGGCCACGCCTTTCAGTGTGGCTGGGGGTGGGGGGTGTCAGGCTTCAACAGAGGAGTTCTGGCAGCACAGATAACTGGAGTGTAAGAGGAGCTGCGGAAGCCATAAAGGGTTGCGATCGGCAACAGCTCAGGGGAGACAGGGAACGCTCTGTGGAGAGGATTCGGGAACTGAGTGGCACTGAGAACTCACAGGAGGCTGAAGGTAGGAGGCCGCTGGCTGGCAGGTCTGCAAAATTGCCCGCAGGTGCCAGGTTATTTGACAAAACACGGTCAGGAAGTGAGACCAGAACATTCTCCTTACACAGGTTGTAAGTCACAAACGTCATGGGCAAGATATGACAGGGAGAAAGAACCTTTGCTAGAACAATAATGACTAGTGGCCAGGTGTACAGTGGCAATGTGACCAGGAGAACGAAATGATCTCAGAGAGCTGTTTCCCAAACACCCACCAGTTTCTTGCTTGGGTAAAAGTTAGGGCGGTGACAGTCTCATTCCTACTTTGAATGATAAACTGGGGCCCTCGACATGTATCCTAAAACATAAATGTGTTAAAATACAAAAGTATCCTTCCATGAAGAGAGTCTTAGATTTCCCCTAATGAAGATGATCCAGTGGTGTAAGTATTCCGGTCAAGGTCAAGTAGAATGCTTCCAAGCTGAAAAATGCAGCTGATCTGGCATTTAGCTAGTGATCTACTCGCAGAAACCACAGGACTTCTGACAGAGGCCCTAACTCACCTAACGGAAAGTGTGTGGGTCAAAATTCACTTTCAATGAAAAAGTTGCTTTTTGTTCTTTAGCAGGTAAACTACGATGTCACCAGCAAGCTCGGCCCCCAGGGTAGCTTGTTGCCTACGAAGAGCTAGTGCTGTTGTCTTTCAAAAGTAGGGGAAGAAGCACAGGGAGCCACCTTCCTCCCAAAGGAAGCAGACACATCCTGAAACCATTGCCTTTGACACCCCTTGAAGCTATTTCCTCAAAATTCCTTGAAATCCAGCAGTGTACTGTGTCTCGTTGACGTTTTGCCTGTAAACACAGCCAGAACACAGGATGCTTATGCAAACCCATGCCTGAGCTTCCAGTGCGTGCTTAAGGAGCAGTCACTGGGAGGGTCTGGGACAGTTTTGTGCTGTCCTCTTGGCTTTTCTCTAGCAACTGACAACACCGTTCTCTACATCGTACGTGCTGGCCTAGGCTTGGCTTACAAGGGCCTGTCTCTCTCCTGTTCCTGCACTGAGTCATTTGGGTCCTCCCAAGTGTCACATGCTGGTGTCTGTCAGGAGAGGCTGCTGGCTTTGCAGGGTTCAGGGTGCTGAGAGATGAAGGGATCTCCCCAAGAAAGCACCCCACATCTTAAGCAGCTCCAGTCATGCAAGCTCAGAAGCCTGCTCTTTAATTGACTTGACCAATGTTTCTCCTTTTTGAGGAAAGAAAAAAATCCCTTCATTCTATATTGGAAGTCCTCAGGCCTTCTGTGAGCTACAATGCTCAGAAGATGAACATTATGGTAATTGGTAATTGTACAAGCGCTTTGCAAACATCAAGTGCTTCATAAAGTTGAAATGACACTAAATTCAGTGACAGGTTTACAGGCCTGAAGGCCTGCAGACTCTCTATGCAGATAAAAACAAAAAAAAAAATTATTACATTTTTATTATTTTTAAATTCCTGCTGATTTCCCAGTATATCCAAGATTATGATGAGCATGTAAGTTTGCTCTCAGTCTTCAGACACAGCATTTGAGAAATCTTTCTCCCTACATCTTTGGTTCCCACAAATGTCACTCCTCCAGGATGCCCCACTGTGACATGGCCCCTGTGACATGACCACCTTTGGCCTTCCTGCAAGGAGCTGATGTCCTCTGGCTGGCCAAGGCTTCCCCTTCCTGACCCAGCCATGTCAGAACTGTTGTGCTTCCAGTAGGAACTGCACCTAAGTTCCTGCTGAACATGTTTCTCTTGTGAGTCCCGTCTGTTGCCAACATCTAAAAATATTGAGGAGCTTTAGGAAGATTTCAGTTCGAGATTTTTCAAATCATTCTTCTGGACTCATAAGTAGGTCTTTCGATCAGTTTAGTAGGTTCTTACCCAGAAGTTTTTAATATATCAGGGTGTATTGCAGAATTAGAAATAAACATTATTTGTGTCGCTGGTTTCAGGGTGTGCATGTGTTTGTGCTTGGGTTTAAAAACTATGAAAAACAAGAAACCAAAACCATTCCTTGAAGTGGTCAGAAGTGGTCGTGTCAAAAGATTCCAAAAGCTTGAGCTCTGTTGGCATTGTGCCCTATCGTGCCCTATCGTGCCCTTGTGCAGGAATTCTCAGGCTTTCCCCCAATTGTTTTAAGTTGTCAGCAAGTTAGAGAAGTTGCTATAGAACCTCAGAGGTTGGTTTTGGAGAAGTACAGAGTTGATGCCTTTGAACTTGACTGGAAGAGGAAGATAGATAGAATTTGACAGGTTCTGGGATGAGGAGGGTAGGAACAAAATGCAGCTCAAAGCTCTGACTTCTTAGATATGAAACCTCAGGCTCTCGGCTCCCGGCTCCCGGCTCCCGGCTCCCAGCTCCCTCCACACCATGGTTTTAAAATCCATTCAATGAGTACAGTCACATTTGTCCTACAGAAAAACTGCAATGTCCAAATGGAGCAAGCAAAACCTGAATAAGTCAAACAAACACTAGGTGCACTCACTGTCTCCAGGCAAAACCACATTCAGAGAGAAGACAAGAGGGGAAAGTATTATGGGTGCTTAGCAGGGAGCGAGAGTTGCAGCCTGACACTTTGAGGACTGGCTAGGAGAAGAAGAGACTCTATAGGGCCACGTGTAGTGAAATTTGTAAAGAGTCTGAGCCCTGAGTCCTGGGGAATTCATCTAGATGTGATTTGGGAGACAATGAAGAATCAGGAGCTGTGTAGACACAGGAATGACAGAGGCTGCTTTTAGAAAGATTGGCCTAACCTAACAGCATGGATATGGGAGAAGTCATGGGGTACCTAATTTCGGTACTTAACAATGGGAAGAGACAGGAAAGAGGCAAGAGCTAGGAAATTGTTACTCTCAATCCTCAGGATTGGGTGTGGTATTAGTGAGGGCGTCAGAGCTACAGAGATAAAGAGCCAGGCTGTTAGGAAGCAGGAGGCCAGGTGACCATAGGTGTCCAGCTGGTTGGTACTAGTCATAGTCACGGACTAGGGGGAGGAAACTAGAAGGTAAAGCCCACTCTCACCCAGGGAGAGTCATGTTTGAAGAGCTCACGCTGGCTGAGCCAGCTCTTGGGGATAAGCAAGCCACTTGCCTCCCAGGTGGTATTCTCTAGCGAACTTGCTCTCTCTCTTCTGACAGCTCTCTTACAGAGGAGCGCTCCACAGTTAACACCCTGCTCGAAGAAGAGGCAGAACATTTATTTCAGTATTTTGAGCTAATTTGGTCTCATCAACTTGTCTTCTGTCTGTAGACCTTGATGTAATTCACCTCAGGCTAACTCATGTTATGAATAGGTATGGCTGCACCACATCCTACCAAGCCAAGTTCAGACTCATTAGCCTGAGGCGGCACAGCAGGAGTCAGACAGCTCGGTTCACACCATTGGCACTTACCAGCTATATAATGTGTGGGGGCACCTCTTGAACTCACTGAACCTTGATTTATAAAATAAGGATGATGACAATGATAATCTCTACCTTGCAGGGGCTGGGGGAGACTCCCACAACTGTACTCAGCGTTGTAACAAAGAGCTTAGAGGATGGGGGTGGGCTATTAGAACTCAAGGGCATGAATTGATACTGCTTCCCCATAACCACTCTGAAGCCTTTCCCTTTTTCCATAGAAGAGCCTTACCTAGGTTCTATGCAAATAGAAGCTCTGCCAGAGCTGGCCTGGCCAATCCTGTCTCTTTAGAAGCAAAAGCATTCTTACTGCCTCTTGTTTTCTCTGAACACAACAAAACCCTCCCAGCAAAATATTTTTGTTTCATCTCAGCTTGGTTTAGAAATGAAGGTCAACATTCAGAGATAAGACTGCTTGTTCTAGTCTTTCAAGAGCTGAGGACAGAGTATTGGAGAGAGGGAGAGAGGAAGGAAGAGAAGGAAGGAGAGGAGGTAGGGGAGGTAGGAAGGGAGAGAAGGAGGGGTGTGTTTGGCTGCAGGCAACAGAGTCCTCGGTTCACTGGCTTCCTCTGCCTCACCATCGAGTAGAATAGCTTCTATCTGGACCTGAAAATAAATTGCCCATTTTTTCTACTATCAGTTGTGACTGTAGGCATTATATATACAAGTTCCTTTATTCAAGTGAATTGAATGCCCAGTTTAGGAAAAGTCAGGTGTTTCCCAAATAGACCAAAACTCATCATATTCAAGACCATACAGTTCAGCTCCAGAGGTCACCAGCAGCAGGATATGGAGCCAGGGCATCAGGCTTCCATCACAGGCTTTGCCCGCCACGTGATCTTGAACCAGTCCTGTAAGGACCCATAGCTCCCTCCCTCTTCTTCTGCTACAAAAGGAACCTCCCAAACCCAGTTTGGTCTGCATTGCAAGTTTGTATAAGAACCCTCACATCCCGAAAGCCCATGCTATATGTTACCTTCTTCATGGTTTCAAGAGGCTTGGAAATTAGAGCTGGTTTTACAGTTTGTCATCCAAAGACATAATACAGAGTGGAAGTGTTTGATTCTGTGAGAATAAGTCCTCTTTTTAGCCAAACTAAAATAACTTATTTCAAAAGGAATGAATATTTCTTTATGGTTTTATTTGAGAAGCAGAAGAAGGCTCCTGCTATCCACTGTGTGTTTGAAATCTGTCTTTCAGAACTTAAGATGTATTTGCCATATGTTTATCCTTACAAATTCAATAAGATGTAATAGGTCCGTTTGGTGGCATGTACTGAACAGGTGTGCCTTCTTAGGCTACCAGGAGGTAATTGACACCTTAACTTAACATAATTTGGTCACAAAAATCATGCATAAATATGACAGAAGGATATGATATAAAGCCCAACATACTGCCATAAATCGCTGCCTAACTTCAGACGTAGCTCCCAACATGACCAGCCTTTACCTTCCTTCACAAAGAAACAACCCTGCCTCACTCCTGAGAAGTCCCAAACTCGTCATGTATTCTACGAAGCTCTTTGAACTGATTGTCACCTTACAAATGTATTTTCTCCCAACTTTGCCCCATTCAACAATCTTTTCAAGGACAAATCAGGAGCTATTCTCTCCATATTACCCAGAGCCACATCTCCAACATTTGGGAAAATGGCTGAAAAGACAACTGTCCCCCACCAATCAGGGTGACTGTGACAGAAGACAGAGTGACAATGCTCAGTAGCCTCTCTGTCATTCCACGACCAGGAGGAACCTTGAATCCTTAGAGGTAGATAAACTGAGGCTCAGAAAAGCTAAGACTAACCCCTGGAGCCAGAACTCCCTTTTTCAAGGGCCATTTCCCTGTCCTAAGCTTTGTAACACTGGACTTCAATACACATTAGTTTCCATGTGATTTCTGATTTAGCCTAAAATGGCTGTGTTTTCTTCAGATGAATTCTCTTTGAGGAATTTTTGTTTCATTTTTCCCAATATCAGCTTCCTTCAAATAAATATCACCCTAGCTTCCCTTCTTATCTTTTCAATTATTCCATTTGTTGATACAAACAAAACTGTATGGGTTATCTTCCTACCTTCCCGTTTGGTTAAGCCAGACGGAGATCCCCTTTCTCCAAGGAAGCCCTGAAGACTCAGCAGCCATGCTTGTAGAAAAGGATGTGCTGTGGTGGTCAAGGGTGTTCCCTGCAGAGGAGAACTGAGTCCCTCAGCTCAGCTCGAACACCAATGTGTTCAGGGGTTCCTGCAGCTGGATCAGGTCTGGGGTTATGACACAGGTCCCCAAGCGGTTAGATCATTTCTTTTTGCTTGAGGTCTGGTTGGTAAGCAGAAATGACTGGTTGCTTGTCTCTCTGGGGAGAGGGGACTAGACTTGATTATTAGTCATCATTTGAAGAAGAAAATTGGGGAGTCTGCTAAAAAGTGCTGTGAAGTCTGACTGTAAATTACCTCATTACTATTTTTCTATTGCTTTCTATGTAGCAAATGCTTCATTGCTTCTCTAATTCATCTTATCTACATGTTTTGTTTTTTTTTTTTATAAAAGTAATGTCAAAAGGACAGGAGAAGGAATGACACTCTAGAATGAGCAAAATTCCCCGTTTTGCAGCATTATGAACCATCATGTTTTCTCCGGCAGTTAGCTCAGATCTCCATTCACAGGGATGACAGACAAAGGGGGGGGGGGCAGGGGGAGGATCCTGCTTGAGCATGGTTTGGTTGGTTCCTCACCTCTGCTTTCTTCTGACCTGGACAGCAACTCTCCCAGACAATGCCTCTCCTCTTCCTTAGTCAGGGGAAGAGGAAAGACCGGCTTTTCCTACAAGCTATTCTTTTGCCCCTGGAGTATGAGAAGAGGTTTAGAATCACGTAAGAGCACGCATTAGCCTGGACTTGCCTGGTTGATTTGTCTGCTGTTGGGCCTCCTGTGAACCCGAGGGGAAAGGAAGCTGTCGAAAGCTGGGTCCGTTTCTCTTTCTCCCTTATTTTAATCAAAAGGAAATTCTTTATATTCAGTGCCTAAAAAAAAAAAAAAAAAGAAGAAGTTACAACTTCCCGAAGAACACATGCTTTCCCCTCCTCTGTGTTGAAGGCGCCATACCAGTAAATGAGACCCCACTTCTAGCTGATAGAGACCCTGGCTCCCCAACAAACACCCTTCCCCCACGTTCCTCTTTCCCCGGGTGGGACCCTGCTTTACCATTTCACAACCACCCTGCAGATGCTCCAGACCCTCGACCCAAGCAGCAACATTCCTACCCTTTGTTTCCAGGGCAACCACAGCTTGATTGGGTCAATGTCAACCATTCAGTCTGAATGGTTGTATTGGGGTGCCACATGCTTGTAAAGACTGGTTTCTGCCCTCCTTATAAATGTTGGATCATCAACCTCTAACAGACCAGCACTACCCAACACCCCCCACTCCACATCTCATTACCTTGTCTTCAATGTCTTCATAGCATACTCCGACTTTCCCCAAATCTCCAGCCCTCTGACTTCTCACTCTGAACAACTGAGCTTGCCTCTACCTTACAGAGAATGCAGAAGAAATTGAGTGGGAACTGTTCCTATACATCTGTCAAACATCAACACCAATTGGCTTCTACCCTTTCTCCTTTCTTACATAGTCAACCTTCCAACTAAGTCTTCTGAAATAACTTTTAAATGTGTAAGTCCTAACCACTTCGCAACGATGACATGAATAAAACCCTCCAGTGACTTCACAACCCCTCACATGTCACCATGCCTTCCTGGTCAAAGGCCTTAGAACATTGATCTTACAGACTATTCATTTGTTCTAGCTGCCAACCTGCTACCTGGCTCACCCTCTTTCTGAGTACAGCTTGTAGGTACCCAGGGGCCACCACTTTACCAGACAATGGGTTACTTATTGTCAGCTCTGTTCTGATTGGTCTTTTAGCAATAGCTGATACTGTTGATTGTTCGTGCCCACCTCATTCTTGTAATAATGTTCTTACCCACGTCCTCCTCAGCTCTGTACTGTTTGGGCATTTCCCACTGACTTTATGGACAAGCATTTCCAGTCCCATCTTCCTTTATAAAAGTGTTTGTTCCTTTGTTTGTTTTAAGTACAGGATGTGTGTGTGTGTGTGTGTGTGTGTGTGTGTGTGTGTGTGTGTGTGTTTGTTTAGAAGCATGTGTACCACACTGCACATGTGGAAATCAAAGGACAACTTACCAGAGAGTCTGTTCTCTCTCCTCCCATCATGTACGTCCTTACACTGAACCCAGGTCATCAACTTGGTGACAAACGCCTTTATGCACTGAGCCATCTCACAGACAGAGGCCTTGTCCTAAATGTCAGCGTCAACTATGCTTCTTTAAAGATTTTCCTTTCTTATTACTCAAGGCTCTGTCTTTTCCTTCTATCCTTGGATTAAAACATCATAAAAACCAAGATGAGCCCTTCATGTATCCCTCCACCAAGCTCTGATGCCCAGCTGCACTGGCTTGGTGAGGCCCATCATGCAGGCGCATCCCGAAGGCGCATCACATCCATTTCCCAAGCTGATCTCTGGAGTCTTCCTTCAAGTCTGACCCATAGCCAGTCTTCTCTCCATCCTGATATTGAAAGAGCTGTTCAGGAGTTTTCTCAGTACTGTTAAACAAGTTGTCGTTTGCCCTTGCTATGGCCATGAGGATAAATACTTCAGAGTGCTATCCTCGATATCTGTTTGCCTTTTTTTTTTTCTTTTAAAGAACAATACAATACTTTCTTCCCCTCCTTACCCCACCAGGGCACTAAAACAAGAAAGTAGTAAGAGTAGGGAAATTATGTTAAGTATAAAAGACTATGCAGGACCAGACATGTTTTACAAAAAGAAAAAAAAAATCACATTCCAGGAAATATTTTGTTGCTGGGGTTGTTGTTGCTGTTATTGCTGTTGTTTTTCAGAAAGCTAGTAGTGGGCACCATTCTTGTAACCCACTAAAGGTTAGACTCACTAAGTTACACAGAAACATGCAAAGGACCCCAATCTGTATCAAGAATTTCAAAAAACCCAAAATGGATTACTGTTGCACCATTGTAAAAATATATATACCCCTTATATTTGGTGGCATTGTAAATGAATTTTAAAGTTAATGTCCTGATCATTAAATCTTGTAAATAAGATGTTCACATTGGATTTTCCAAAAGATCTATAGTGTGGCCTGTAAAAGAGACATTTCTTAATATAGATGAAAATGTGATCTTTTGCTTTGAGCAAAAGAGCACTATACAGCTAAAATAAATATTTTCCCCTAGTCTCTTTAAGTCCTGGCTGTTTGTGTATTAGTAAAGAAAATATATTCCTTCACAAAGCCTCAGGAGAATGAAAAGAGTTTCAATTGTTTGGGAAATAAATGTTACATTTTTGCAAGTAATCTCTTGTACCATTATTGAAAGCTCAGCATTCATAGGCTCTTTCCCAAATAATATGTTTCCCTCTGCCAGTATACAAAGCACCCTTCGGTTAATACAGACTGTGACTAATTGTGACCTGAACAACAGATGACATCAGAGAAAATGAGCATAAATTATCCCAATATGAAGTATAAGTGGATCTCTCCATTGAACGAAGTCAATTTTCATGATTCTTCTCCCTGCTGTCATTTTTGTAAGTAATCATTCATTTAAATAGAGTCCAACACAAAAGCTAGAATCATAATTATTGCAGGAATTATATGACTTTGATGGGTAAACCATTTTTTCAGCTATAACTTGCAGGCCGAGCCAGCTATTGATCACTACAACTTAGAGCCATGGTTCTCACCCTTCCTAAAGCCTCACCCCTTTAATACAGTTCCTCATGGTGTAGTGACCCCCAACCATAAGATTATTTTCACTGCTACTTCATAACTATAATTTTGCTACTGTTATGAATTGTGATATAATTGTTTTTAGAGAGAGAGCTTTGCCAAAGGGGTCTCAGTCCACATTTTGAGAGCCTCTGGTTGAGATGGACTATTGCTTGGATAGTTAGATGGCTGCTCAGATCT
>JADRCC010566769.1:0-13253 GCA_019843855.1 Hylomyscus alleni
GATCTTCCTGTAGTCTTTATTCTTGTCTTCTTGGTATTATTTATTGCATTGCAGAAATTATATTGAATGGTCTCGGGTAGAAATAATTTGATACTTAGGAGACTTTCCTCCTGTGGGAGGATTTATATTTCCTCCCCGTTGCCTGGCAGCTTGTGCGTCAGGAATCACCATAATCCAATTTCAGGCAAGATGATGCCAAGCTGAAATTCCTACAGGAGCCAGTCTGCTTCTGGTTCACACCTGCCAAGGTGACTCAGGCTCTCCCTACCAGGCTCAAGATTACAGCCCTTGTGACATGATGTTGTCAAGAGTACTACTTACCCTCTTGGCTGCCTCTTCCTAAATTTGACAAATGTCCCCAGAGGATAACTGAGCATTTGATCTTACTATCACGGGTGAGGTACAGCATCGATGGACACCATCTTCAGAGCAACAGGTGGTGTCATACCCCATCAGGTCCTCATACTGCCTTTGGTGCTACCATAGCAGAAACTCTCGCTTTCCCTGGAGTTAAGAGCAACTTCGACCGACTCCCCTCTGGGCCTTGTTTCCCCTGCCTCAGTTCTGTCTATCCGGCTTCTATCAAGGTTGATTTCAGAGCTAGGTTTATTTCCCCTCAATACAAGACCACTGTGCATCTCCGCGCTCTGCAAAGTATACGATTTGCCTTCTCTTTGTTGCTTTCTTGTTTTGCTGTGGTTTTGTGGAAGGAAGTGTACTAGACCCTCTTCATCAGCCATCTTGCTGACATCTCTTTCATAATCCTTCCATGAGTTTCACTGACTCCTCTTCTCTCCTCTCTTCCCCCTACTCTCCTCTCCTTCTTACCCCTTCTCTCCCCTCCTTTCCCTTTCCCTCCCTGTTCTTTCCTTCCCTACCCCATCTTCAAGTAGATGTGACTCAAAGAAGACATTGGTGGCAGGTTTGAGGATGAGAGTCCAGGAGAAAAGCCAACATGTTTTCATCACTGTTTTACTTACCGCCAGGTTTATCAGCTCTGTCCACAGGATGGGTCCAGCTCTTACCTGTGCACCTGCCATCCCAAAGGAAATAAGACCATTGTCTCACTTTTATCTCCCCCGGGGGGAACAGACTTCCCACTACTGCTAACTTGTGGGGTGTTTTATTCTTGTAGAATAAAGTGCAGGCATGACCTGGTGATCCATTGACCTGGCACACTGTGATTCTAAATAGGAAGTACACCCTGCTCCTGTGTATTCCCAGAAGTCAGAACAGCAAATTCTGAAGTGGCGTAAGTAGCCCATAGCTGGCCTGCTGACAAGTCTTGCAGATCTCCTTTTATGTGCTTAGAGACCTCTGTGTTATGAACATTCACTGTCCACTCCGAGGCAGGACGATACCAACCACAGTTGAGAGGCTTCTACTGTAGAAGAGGAATAAAGCAGACACTGTTCCCTGAAACCATCTCAGAAGTGGTTTACTTTTGTACCCTTTACTGACCCACAGGCTTTGCAGTCTTGTTGGGGGATGCCCTGGGCACAACAGCATATTCCTTTTGTCTTAATAATTTTTCTGTCTCTCTCCATCAGTTCTTCTTTTTTTATTAGATATTTTCTTTATTTACATTTCAAATGATATCTCCTCTCCCAGTTTCACCTCTGAAAACAAAAACAAAAAAAGAAACAATAAAAATAACCATGTTCCCTCCCCTCTCCCCCTGCTCACCAACCTACCCTCTCCCACTTCCTGGCCCTGGCATTCCCCTACACTGGGGCATAGAACCTTCACAGGACCAAGGGCCTCCCCTCCCATTGATGACCGACTAGGCCATCCTCTGCTATTCATATGCAGCTGGAGCCATGAGTCCAACCATGTGTACTCTTTGATTAGTGGTTTAGTCCCTGGGAGCTCTGAGTGTACTAGTTAGTTCATATTGTTGTTCATCCTAAGGGGCTGCAAACCCTTCAGCTCTTTGGGTCCTTTCTCTAGCTCCTTCATTGGGGACCCTGTGCTCAGTCCAATGGATGGCTGTGAGCCTCTACTTCTGTATTAGTTGGGCACTGGCAGAGCCTCTCAGGAGACAGCTATATCAGGCTCCTGTCAGGCAGCACTTGCTGGTGTTCACAATAGTGTCTGGGTTTGATGATTGAATATGAGAAGGATTCCCAGGTGGAGCAGTCTCTGGATTGTCCTTCTTTCAGTCTCTGCACCATAGTTTGTCTCTGCAGCTCCTTCAATGGGTATTTTGTTCCCCCTTCTAAGAAGGAACGAAGTATCCACACTTTGGTCTTCCTTCTTCTTGAGTTTCTTGTGGTTGGTGGATTGTATTTTGGTTATTCTGAGCTTCTGGGCTTATATCCACTTATTAGAGAGTGCATACCATGTGTGTTCTTTTGTGACTGGATTACATCACTCACGATAATATTATCCAGATCCATCCATTTTCCTAAGAATTTCATAAATTCGTTGTTTTTAATAGTTGAGTAGTACTCCATTGTGTAGATGTACCACATTTTCTGTTTCCATTCCCCTCTTGAGGGATATTTAGGTTGTTTCCAGTTACTGGCTATTATAAATAAGGCTGCTATGATCATCAGTTCTTCTTAACTTGATCCTATCTTAAAGATCTAGTGTGGTTACTTACCCACTGCTGAGATTTTGCTGTAGTTCACAACTATGTTTGCAGGGGAGAGTCCCTATTATCCTCAGCAAGAATATTATTTTGACAAGGGATGAAGACACCTGCCTGTGAGAAATCACAAAGACACATGTTACTTGTCAAACTAAATGATTTAAAGGAGGATGTCAAAGAAACTGAATAAGAGAAGGACCCTTAAATCTCCATATCTTAGGGTGGAGCAGAGACAAGTCAGTCTATGAGGAAATTGTAGCAAAAGAGAACAGAAGAGTCCAGGTCTGATTGAACTAGGAAATTTTAGAATAGAAAATATTTGTTCATTATCTCCATGTAAAGTTAGTCTTTGAAATTATTTCCAGTCCAACTAACCACACATATGAGTAGCTAGGTCACTCTTGTGCACATCTTGGAAAACCTTCAAAGTTTGAAAACACTTTCAAACTATTTGATGTGGTGGCATTTTCAAATTCCCTTAACATGTTTAAGCTCGCTGGTCCATAAGCTTGACCCTCAAGGGAAATTACCCTGTCAGTCACTGCAAACAAGCTCTGTCTTTACCAGTGTCGCTCACAGACCGTTGATTGAAAGCTGTACAAAGAATAATAGTCAAATGGCGACTGAGCTATTACATAATTTTTCAGCGACTAAAGAAACAAGATGGGTAGTATGATAAGTTGCCTTTTGTCTGAGCTGCCTGTCACTTGTACTTTGGGGACGAGGCAGACTATTGAGACAAGTTAGAAGATGGAAGGCAGAGTGTAGAACTCATTACTCAGGTATGGATTATTCGTAGCTCATTATATGGGCTGGGAGGTTGTACTCAGGCCCAGTGCTATAGAATCAGCGGTTGTTTCTCTATTCGGTGTGCGATGTCTTGACATGGTAAGTAGAGAAATCATCGAGTCTGGATGCAAGCAAATCGGAGGTCAAGACCTCTTGTGGCTGTTTGTTATAGGGCAAAACCCGAGACGTCTTATGTTCCGCTTCCTCATCCATGTGTTCAGGAGAATAAGACAATCTCTTTGACTAGATTACGGGGACGGTTTAGGCACGAGTACTTACAAATGTGTGACAATCGTAGCTTGTATGTTACATAAACATCTACTAGCTGTCTTAATGTACATGAGCTCTGTGCTTGGGCAGGTTATGAAGTGTTCCTTGGAGGGAACTACATCTCCGGATGGGAACCTGGTGACAATTTCCTTGAGTATTTCCTTCCTGGCTTGTCTTTGACTTCTTTCTCACTCTCTGATTGCCACTCCTAAGGTTTTGGCACCGGGCCCCTAGAGTATTTGCATTCATTACACGCATTCCCCACATGACTCTCTCGGCTCTGTGCCAAAGGTGGAAGTCGAAATCAGTAAATGCTTCCTTTATTTGTGTTATAACTAACTTTCATTTCCTTCCCTTGCTTACATCCGGGAACCCTCATAATGTATACATTGCATTAAGAGCACACGAAATAACAAGTCATTACTTGCAAAATGCATTTCCCTCTCCTTGGGGCCTTATTAGCAGTCGCTAATGTTAAAATCATCCCTCCTAAGCAGGGCTCATCAGGTATCCCTTGACCCCATTCTGTATAGTTCCTGGTCTTGAACATTTTGCTAAAATTCATAGAAAAACTTCAAGGGAAGAAAGTCCCCTGTACCCCTCAAACTCCCCTTACTCACAACCAATTCCAACAATGCCAAAACTTGGCCAGGAGTCATGTTACTTATTCTGAGAATAATAGTCTCTTGCAGTTTATCCATACTTTGTCACCCAGTCCCAGTAATAGTGGGCTTGATGGCCTGCATTCTAATTAGTTTGTTATTCTAGAGGTTACATTTGCCACAGGGCTCCTGTGCTTCCAAAAACTCTCAAATTCCCACGAAGAGCTAACAACTAAAGCCATCTTTTTAAATTATCCCTGAAGACAAAATAAATGCTAGCATCCCGTATCTGTTGGTTTTCCCCCTCCAAGTATTCTATCCATCTAGACCACATCCTCCTCTATTCCCAGAGTGGACTCTTACTTCCAGGATTTTAAGAGTGCTTTAAGATCTGTAGGTCAATTCAGATGTGAGGGACACTGAAGCTGATCTACTTAAATTCAGGCAAAACAATGCAATTACTACTTGCATTGTTCATTTTTATTAAGCACTTGCAACTGTAACCGTCCAATTCAGATGTAAATAACGAAATTCCAAACACCAAAATGTATTTTGGAATTTCAGTGTAGGTAATGAAGACCCTCATCACTCAAATAGTACCCGAGATGTTATCAACGTATCATCTAGAAACGTATCAGTAGAAATGTGAGAAGCCAGTTTGGGCTGGCACAACAAATACCATGGAACAAGTAGTTTTAGCCCCAGACATTCACTCTTCACAGTCCAAAGGCTGGAGGCCAAAATCTAGTTGCTGGCTGACTTAAGTTCTTGAAAGGGATCAGGTCCTAACTTGCAGCCCACAGCCTTTTTGCATGGACTTTCTTTCATGTAGGAATGTGAACAGAAAGCAAGCTCTTCTCAGTTTGATCTTAGGAGCATCCCAAGCTAAGTATGGAACCGACACTGTGACATCACTAAATCCTAATTACCTTCCAAAGGTTCCATGTGCAAACACCATCACTCTGCATCACAACCCCACTTTATGGACTTAGGGATAACACAATTCTGCCCATAGCACCTTAATAAAACAAAGACACCAGCCTCAGTCAAAAGAGGATAGCACTTATTTTTAATACTAGCTATTTAGTGCAGAGCTTTGTTCCTCAAAGGAAATCACTGGGTTTTGAGGGGATCTTGATTACTAATGTTCGTGGTTATAGATCTAAATCCCCCATGCCTTTTGTTTAAGAGTACAGAAAAAAGTGGAATCAGTTTTTAGATTTTTTTCATCATGGTTCTTGAAGTATTAGTGTGCCTTCTGGTTGCAGTCAATCATTTGAAATATCTACTTAGGTGGAATGGTTTGTTTTCAGGATCTTGATAAATCACATATATGAACGGATATTTAATAAATATTTTCTAGGGTCAGTCAACAGGATGTCATTTTCAAGGAATAATTTTCTTTTCAACTGAATTATGCAAGAGCTAACAATTTAACGCTGATACTTCAGCCACAAAGAACAATCTACCAGGCTCTTTGCTACCTAGAGCCAAGGTTGAAGAAAATTCATTGCAGTTCTTTCTTATCCAAAATTCGACATGTGACAAGGCTTATTGCCCTTTAATTAAAAAGGCACTAGAAGGGTTCGCATTTCCATAGAAGGCAGCACTTCAGTTTGACCACAGTTCTTGCACCTTGGCAAGGACCAGTGATTTCCCAATGTGTACCCTTTTATTCTCAGCTCCTACCCTCCCTATTAATAGCCATTTGCCTGAGATTGCAGTAGCCAGATTTTCCTTATCCCTGCCTGTGTACTTGCCAAGCAGTCAGCATTCATCTCCACAATAAGGTCTATATTGCAAAAGGTCCAGCCTGCTTGAAGTCAATTGGCTCTAATTCCCTTTATCAATCCCTCCAGTAGTCAGAGCCCTGCCGATGGGACTGTAATAATTAAAATTACTTGGCAGAGCCTGCTTCCTCTGGGTACTATTTGGAAAGGAACAGTGGAATAGCCGATAAAGCCCTGAGTGAATGGGTATTGTTCATATGGGCACAGCCATATCCAGGACCCCAAATACCTCAGACCCATGGGAATGGCAAAGCCTTCCCCAGGACAGCCTCAGGGAATTTCAAATGGCAAAGCTTTCGCCTGGTTCAAGTGCCGGTGTTGATAGTGTACACAGACACTATCAACCACCATTTCCTTTTGTTTGTGCTGACTATACCTAGGGACTGCCCCCACCCCCACCCCCAACCTCCAGAGACCTTCTACAGAGACTGGCTAAACTGGTCTCTAGTTCAATTGTATACAATACCTCTGCCTCCTTATTCAGCTGTGTACAATAAACCCACCCCCTTGATTCAGATATCTAAAATAAATTGAAGTTCTGAGTTGCTGCATTTTCATTAGGAATGGATACACAGCCCACCCAATTCCAACTTTCTTGGATGTGTATCTTTTCTTCATTGCCCTATTAGATTTCTAGCACCAGTTCAGGCAGGATGTGACCAAGCTGATTTCTGTCTTTCTAATTCTCTTTTCATATATACACCTATGTCTGAGAAACCTTCTTTGCATAGATGCCTCCTTTAGATATGTCAAGAAGTCTTGTCTCAACTGGCTGGCAGTAGTGCCTAAAGTTACGTTGAAGTACCATGACAGTTGCGGTTATGAGCCACTGTATCCTGATTTTAGAAGCTGCCTTGGTGTGGTCTCAGTCCCTGCCTTCTGTGTTCTTGAAGTGCTTCTCTCCAGTAATCCCAAGTCACCACATGCTGGCATCTTCGTGTACCATGTGTCCAACTTCATGCACCAACTCGGTTGCGGAATCTTTTTTTTGATTTTTCAAGACAGGGTTTCTCTGTATAGCCTTGGCTGTCCTGGAGCTCACCATGTAGACCAGGCTGGCCTCGAACTCAGAAATCTGCCTACCTCTGCCTCCCAAGTGCTGGGATTAAAGGCGTGCTCCATCACGCCCGGCTTGGTTGTGGAATCTTAATACTGCATCTAAAATCCAGATCTCAATTACAGCTACTTCTCTCTAGCCTGTCTCTAGCCCAAACCTCCAGTTTTGTCCACTCCAACACTGTGGTAGTAATTACTATTTCCCACCCACCCCCTAGACATATAACAAGTCATTTACTAGAGCCGGAATAGTCTTTTCTTTAGAGAGGAATATCCATCCCTCCAGAGATAACAAAAATCAGAGGATAGTGAATTCCCTTATAGATGTTGTATTTGCATATAGCCATTGTCTGATCTTCCTGTAGTCTCTTGTATTCTCTCTTATACTTTAAATAGACTCCTTTATAACACCTAATAGAATGTAAATTCTCTATAATTACTTGATATACTACACTGTTTAGGAAATGTTAAGCAAAGGCTGTCGTTCATGCTTAATATAGATTCATTTTTTTCCAAATACTTTTGACCCAGTGGTTGGTTGATAGAGTGGAATTGGGACCTATGGGGCAACATTATGTGTAGTTCAGGTCCAGAGCTGCAGTAGTTAAGAATAACAAATAATTGAGCCACAGGGAGATACAGAATGTTAGACATTCCATGTTTATGAATTTCATCACCAGCATCCTTATCACATGTTTCCTGGCCTGCATCAGGAATGTCTGGCTGGTGTTGGACATGAACGGCACTAAAGACTGGTCAAGTGCTCACATGTTGCCTTTTGTGGCTGTCTTGTTGGTTTTGGCAAAAAACAAAACCACAGCCTAGCTGACTGAGACAGCTGCTAACTCTTGAATGTACTTACAGCAACTAAGGTTTCAACAGACCCTTCTGTGTATCTGGAAGTGGATACCCCAGTGGATTCACCTCTGAATAGGCAATGCCAATTTGTCTCAGTGCTGGTGTAGTTTGGCTATTGTTTATATGTAAATGATCCTCCTGTTTTAACCGAAATAGCTGCGGCCAATAAGAATGTCCTGACTAGATACTCTTTAACTACATAAATGAGAAATACATTATATCTCAAAGTGGACACTTTTTGTTTGTTTGTTTGTTTGAGAAAAGTCTTCTCTAGGTAGCTCTGGTTAGCCTAAAACTATGTAGACCAGGCCGACCTCCAACTCATAAAGATCCACCTATCATAGCCTCCCAAGTGGTGGGATTAAAGTTCTGTGCCATCACGATTAGCCCTAGATGGACATTTTAAAGATCATGATGTGAACTAGTTATTGAACAAGATATAGGAAATCCATGGTTAGTTAGCATATAATTTGTTTTTGTTTTTTAAAGGGACTAGTTCTAAGAGCTATTGTAACAGTGTAGGGCAAACATCTAAAGAGAACATCTAGCCTGCTTCTAGTTCTGTATTCCAGTCACTGGATTGCATTTATTATTTTTTTCTCTCATTTTCAGATCTATTTTTAATTTCTGGTTCTTTAATTTTTTTTCTAACTTACTGGATATTGGGTTATCAGCATGGAGTTTATAGTAATTCAGTTCTGTCCCAGGAAGTCATTCAGAGAACATGTTGCAGTAAAACCAACATCAAGTTACCTCTGACCTGCAGTGTTATCATCTGACAAGAGAACCACCTCCTGTGACCTCTTCCCCAGTATTTCAAGCTATAAATAGGTGCCAGGGCCCTGCCAAGTTGGGTCACTGTGGCTCACAAAGAACTGTCAGTTCCGTACAAACATTACATAGCTTCAAATTTACTATACCACCCAAGGTGACTCATGACATTTGCTCCTCTTTAAAAGAGACTGTGAGCAGTGTCACCTCTTGGCTATCTATCATGGGAATACAATTATGAGCTCTTTTCTTTGCTGACTGCTCAGAGAAGTCCTCAGGAACCAAACAGGAAATCAGGAAAATCTAATCCAGCTTACCTACCCAAGGCAAGGAGGCAGTTAGAGTGAACTGTCTGAATATTTTTTTATTACATTTGATTTTATTTATTTACTTATTTATTGGGAAGAGGAGACAGACCCTCACCATGTGAGTGTGGCTACCCTGGGACTCACATCTTCCTGTCCTCTCAAGTGCTAAGATTAAAGGCATGTACCATCATGCTGTGACTGAAATTTTAATATATATGGAGAGAGCGAGAGAGACAGAGAGACACACCAACAGAAGTGAGTTATTTTAATAAATTTGCTCACATCACTGTGAAAAGCCAAATTTCTTCAGGGCAGACCACAAATTAGCTTAGGCAATGATTTCATGTGCAATGTTGAAGTAGGATTTCTTTGTAGGAGACCTCTGATTCTGATCTTGACACTTTTCATAGATTCTACAAGACCCATCCACAAATACCCATAGACCCACTCATAGACTAACTCATTTGCCCACCTACAGAGTCACCCACAGATACACACACAGACTTACCCATAGACCCACACAAACCCACCTACCAACCCACCCACATTTTGGAGAAAAATCAATTTTCCTGTTTATAAAATATACCAGGTGTGAATGGTAATCATATCTATCTACAAAATATCATCAAAGCAATATTCAGGCTAGTGTCTAAATTAACCATAGGCCACCACAGGTTAAACAAAGCAGACACAAAACTATTTCACTACTGTATTTGAAAGAAGCAATCTGAATTCTTTGTCATGTTATAGGAGAAGACATCCTGTGAATTTAACTACTCACTATCAAAGCCCTCCAGGTTCAATGTTCATCTCTTGGATGCTCTCAGCCATGGGATTGGAGTCACTTCACAAAGCTGCCATATCTGTCTTTGGATAACTCTTTTTTTGGTGGGTGGGTGGTGTTCGAGACAGGGTTTCTCTGTATAACTCTGGCTGTCCTGGAACTCATTCTGTAGACCAGGCTGGCCTCGAACTCAGAAATCTGCCTGCTTCTGCCTCCCAAGTGCTGGGATTAAAGGTGTGAGCCACCACCGCCCGGCCAGATAACTCTCTTAGCTGACAGAACCTTACTTGACCCCCTTTATTGAATTCTAATCTCTTGCCCCATATTGTTCAACTATGTGTTTATCTCAACCTCTGGAATACCTGAAGTAGGATGAAAGCAATTCACCTTCAATTTTACCCCAAAGTATATTCTATAAAACATTCCATTTTACATGGTTCTCAGCATCGGGTAAGAGATAGAGAATGTTCTGTGACCATACAAGTTTGGGAGACACTGCTTAGCTTCCCTTCCTTTGGAAGACTTACCCTTAATCATACTAAAGGCATTGATATCCTGTAACACATAAGCTAGCTGGGATGAGTTTTGACTTCACATTTCCCAGACTCCCGGCTGTGGAAACACTTCTTTCATTTTTCTTTTCAGCATCCTGCAAAATTGAAAATTAAGGTGTCTACCGCTTGGGTGATCTGTCCCTCTGGTCATTGTTCTCTGTGATTGTTGCCGACTGTTAGCTGTGTTGTTGAACAACTCACCCCAGTGCTTAGTGGCTGAAAATCGAAGCCATTTATTATAATTTTTCCGAGTTGACAGTTCCTTGGGTGATTCTGCAGATGTGTGGGTCATGATTAATGTCAGCTGGGCTTATCCAGGGGTAAGTAGGCTGAGGGTGATGAGTCTGGTCTTTCTACAGCTGACTCTTCCGTAACCCATGGGTCATTCACATTCTTCTTCTAGAAGGCCGCCCAAACAGACTCGTGTATCAGATTTAAGTGTCTGGCATGTTTGCTATATTCTAGTGGCTAGAACAAGTGACTTAGAGGAGCCAAGAGTAAGAATGGGAGACTTTGCAAGTCATGGGACAGAGTGAGAAGCTACAAGTGACATTAATGTAGTGGAGGCCATCAGTGATCCGCATCTAGCACAGTTATTAACAATCAGCTGGGAGATGGTTCCCAAAGAGCTTCATCAGAATTAAAGCAGGGGCAGTAACAATGCAACTCCCAAGATTCCCATTTCCGACAGAGGACAGCCAAGAGATTGTTGCCCGTTATATATGTTACCTTTCTGTTACTGTGATAAAAAAAGAAATACTATGATCAAGGAAAATTATGGATGGAAGAGTTTGTTTGGGTTTACAGTTCCAGAGGGGTCAGAGTTCATCATGGAGGAAGGCATAGCAGCAAAGGACAGGAAGCTGAGAGATCTTCCATCTCCAGAGTGAGGCAGAGTGAATTGGAAGTAAGGTTAGGCTTCATTCTGAGCCCCTGTTCCCCCTCATCCTCAGTGATATATTTCCACCAACAAGGCCTTGACTCCTAACCATCCCAAGCAGTGTACCAGTTGGAGACCAACTGCTCAAATACCTGAGCCTAGGAAGGAATTTTTCATGTGATCCACCACATGCCTCTCCTAGAGCCCTATAGGCGCAAACCATGTCATAATACAAAAATGCATTTAGTCTAACCCTAAATGCCACTATAGTGTTAGTGAGTTTCAACACTGTTTAAATGTCCAAAGTCTTGTCTAAGACTCAAGGCAACTTCTAAGGTGTAACTTGTTGTAAAAAGAAAAAAAATCAATTTCATACCTCTGATATATAATGGCATGGAATACACCATTATTCCAAAAAGGAGGAATTTGGACATAGTGAGGAAATACTAGACCAAAGTGAAACCTAAACCCAGCAGGGCTAACACCAAATCCTGTGGCTCCACGTCTGATGTTAAGGACTTAGGTGTTTCTATCTCCCCAGTTTTTCTATGACGCACTTCTCCCACTTGGGGGCAACTTCACTTCCTGTCTGCAGATTCCCTGGACCAATTTCTCACCACCCTGGAATCTTCAACATCTTGAAGTTCTCAGGCTTCTCTTTCACAGCTTCACATCATGGCCTCTCAAGGCCTTCCTGGAGAGGAGACTCTGCCACACAATGTCTGGCTCTCTCAAAATGTACAGGAAGAATCCATAACCCTTATGCTTGCATCCTCATGTCTCTAAAGCCAGTACCACAGGATGATACTGCCTGGTGTGGGCTGCCAATTTAGGATGGACTCAGGTCACCTTAATCACATTAGTACTTTTCTTCTCTTTTCTTTGCTTGTTTTCTGGAAGCAGAAACAACTTAGGCTCCTTTTCACAAGTTGGAAGCTTAGCTGTGTGGGGTCTTGCCCTGAAGATACTCTTCTCTTTGTTCCAGTGTGGAACAGATCCTACACATCAGACTATGTCTTCCAGACTCCTCTTAGAACCCTGCTTTAAGAGACACTTAGAGCATTCAACTGCTTCTTTAGTTCAAAGTCTTCCACTTTCTTCCAGACAGCAATACAGCGATACAGTTAGGTTCTTCAAAGCAACAGCCCGCTTTCTGTATCATCTTCTGTATTAGGTCTTTTCTGTTGCTTTGATAAGGTATCATGGCCTAGGCAACTTAGAGAAGGAAGAATTCGTTTAGCCCTTCAGTTCTAAAGTGATAGGTGTCCATCATGGACTGTAGCTGGAGCACAAAACTGAGCGTGATCACATCTTCAAGTGAACATCGAGGTAGAGAGACAGAGAACCGGAAGCTATAAACTCTCAAAGCTCTTCCCCAGTGACATAATTTCTCCAGGAAGGCCACACCACCTAAATGTCCCCTAACAACATGCATTTGGGACCAAGTGTTAAAATGCCTGAGCTTATGGCCAACATTTCTCATTCTATCTACAACATCCACAATCTTAAAAACTAGTTAGGTGCTACTGATGGTGAGTCTAAAAGCTCTAATTTTAGAACTTTTACTTTTCTCATTTATATGGCAAAATACCTGATGGAGGTAGGAGCTCAGTCATTGAAACAGCATGCTAGCCTAACCTGATAGAAGAGCGTGGGAGGCACACTTCATAGAGCTGCACTAGCCTAGCAGAGGCCAGGCTAGGCCAGCTCTTCCCAGCTTACTTGGGGTTGGGGAAGTGGATGTGCATATTTTGGCTTGTGACTTAAGAGAGTATAGTCTGTCATCATAAGAAAGGCATGGGAAGGTTCATGGTGCTGGGAGCATAAAACTGGAATTCCTCACACGTCAATAGACCAGGAAGTAGAAAGTAGAGAAAACTGGCCCCAGCTCGTTTTCCCCTTTCTCTTTTCAATCCACTCTAGGACCCCCAGCTGATGGGGAGGTACCACTTACTTTTAGGGTAAGTCTTTTCTCCTTAGTCAACCCTCTCTAAAAAC
>JADRCC010566770.1:0-15210 GCA_019843855.1 Hylomyscus alleni
AGACCATTTTCAAATGCCCTGTAGGTACATCATTCAGTAACCGAGCGCACAAAGTTTATGAGTACATCCTTTCAGGTTGTGCCTTTCTGCAGGAATGTTCGCTGTGCCTTACCTCCCGAGACAGAGATTTCCTAACTTCTGACCCAGGTCTTACTCCAGATTACAATTATTGGTACTATCAAACTGTAGTACCCTACTTTCTAGCGTCTGATTTAAGTGAGTAACAGTCAGTAAATACTGTTCTCTGCGGTGCTGCACATTGTTACTGTCTATTCAGAACTCTCGAGAATGGGTGTTTTGTGTCTGTCCATTGCAAATCACATGCTGCCCTATCAACATTTTATAAATAGCAGTTTTTATTGATATATGTGTGTGTGTGTGTGCCAGAAGAAATAAATAATAAATAAAGTGGCTTTAAAATCTCCACCTAAAAGTCCAAAGGAATGTGGGAATCCACTGGAAAAGAAAAGAAATGTAAGTGGGGAATTCCTCAAGCAATGCTGGTGCGTTAACAGCACACATCACCAGCTCACCTGACAGTGGTAAACTGTTTTAGAATCTCTGCACTGGGCTTCCTTGTCCCAATGTATGTTTTCATTTTTCAAACAAGAATAAGTTAAGTTATTTCTGAAATGGTTTATTATTTTAATCATTATACAGAATATGAAGTATAGAATTTCTTTACAAATGACAGATTCTGACAGGTTGCAGTTAGGGCACGGCTAGGAGAAGGACACATCCGGCTCTTTTTACATCTATCCAAACTGACTGCCCCATTGTGGTTCTTCTGTGTTATTTTTGTCCAAGCTGTGACAGCTAAAATGAAAGAAAAAATTATAAATATAAACTTTCATTTTTAGATTACAAAAAACTTAGGTTTCTTACTTACTATATGCTCCTAGAACAAAACATTTCAACATAATAATTTATCATATGCTTTCAAATCTAACAGTGGAAATATAAACATGGCATGGAAATATAAACATTACAAGCAAACCCTGGGCATAAGTCAATGATATTAAACTGTATGAAATTCTTTACAGAGAAATGTAAGTAAATTCTTAAGAAATATGAGTGCAGTGGTGGCGCATGCCTTTAATCTCAGCACTTGAGAGACAGAGGCAGGCAGATTTCTGAGTTTGAGGCCAGCCTGGTCTACAGAGTGAGTTCTAGGACAGCCAGGGCTACACAGAGAAACCCTGTCTCGAAAAACCAAAAAATATATATATATATATTTATATATATATGAGTGCTAACACTCTCCCTTTAAAATATATATATTTATATATATATGAGTGCTAACAGTTTACCATATACTTTTTTAGATTCCTAAAAGATTATTAAAAGCAGATAAAGAAGAAAAAAAAACCCAACTAATCCCACTTCCAGGTTGGGAAGGCTAGAAAAACCTCTATAGAACTAACTCTCCCAGAGGTAACAATATTAAGCCTTCAGCAAAACCACAGAAATCCACTCCCCAGAGGCAGTGGGAAAACCTAAGGCTAGAAGGTTCAGAGACGACTTAAGCCTTTAGATGACTCTGGTTTTCTGGCCTGAGTTGGTGTTGAACAAGGTAGGCAGACCTGTGACAGAAATCCTGCAATTGATTTATCTTGCCTGAAGAATCAGAACAGAGCTTAGGGCAACAAGTGAGGGAGAAACCTCAGAAAGCAGTGTGTGGCGGATTCTGTGTTTATGGGGGAATTATAAACACACAAGTCACAACACAAAGCCTGAGCCATCTGTCTTTAGAGAGACTGAGAATGAATGGGTATATATGGAACACAGAGGCCAGAAGCCACAGAAGGAGCTAAAGGGAGAAAGAGGAAAATGAGGTAGTATTTTAATTTAAAAAAAAAAAAAAGACAGTTAAAAATTTGAGTTCAACAACAAGAAAACCCTGCTTAATGAATTACATGTCAGTATTCTCTAGAATAATGACATTCATTTGTCAGAACACAGATCACAAACGAGGCTTAGGAGAAATGATAATAATAATAGAAGCAACCAGGAAAATGTCACACTCTATGGAGAAGACAACACAAAAGGACAGAGACAGCCCACACTTTTCAGATAACAGATTCTTTTTTTTTTGAAGTTTTAGCCATCAGTTATAAAATAACACTCAGTCAGTGTTGATGTTTATTTGCTAAAATAAGACAAGCCCAGTCTGTGAGGACTTAATGGTGATGTGATTTTTTTTTGATGGTTGTTTTTAATTTTTTTATTTTTTTATTTTTAATGGACAAACAAAAACAACAAGAACAAACCAGCATGTGTATAGTAGAGGATTACAAAGTCGGTCATCAGTGGGAGGAGAGGCCCTTGGCCCTGTGAAGGTTCTGTGCCCCAGTGTAGGGGAATGACAGGGCTGATAAGTGGAAGAGGGTGGGGTAGCAGGCATGGGGAGGGGGGAGGCAACAGATAACAGATTCTTAAAATCAGTAATAATTACTATTGGTGAAGTAAAAGAAAATATGCTCACAAAGAACGAAAAAAATATTAGCAGAGGAAAAACTCAACAAAACAAAACAAACCAGCAACAACAACAAACTCAACTGAAAATAATGGAATTGCTAACTGCCCTCTTTAAGGAGAACAGAAAACAGAAATAGAAGAAAGATTTATTAAAAATTGAGATAGGCTGGGCAGTGGTGGCGCACGCCTTTAATCCGAGCATTTGGGAGGCAGAGGCAGGTGGATTTCTGAGTTTGAGGCCAGCCTGGTCTAGGACAGCCAGGGCTACACAGAGAAACCCTGTCTAGAAAAAGAAAAGAAAACAAAACAAAACAAAAAATTGAGATAGAAACAAATGGTTCACTTTGAGAAACAGAATCCTTAGCAATTTGTGGGCTAAGATAAAAAACATGCACTCACTTAATGATGTGTTTGTATTGTGAAATGCAGTATCATGAAAACCCCAGAGAAACCTACATGGTCTAAGCCCACCACACTCCTAGGATATAAGTGCTCTAAGACTGCAAATCTATGTAATAAGTTGCCATATACTATCCTCAACTATGAAAATGCCTAGACACAGTAAAAAGTACAATGTAAAAGATAAACCGTGTGGCCGGTGAGATCGCTCAGTCAGTGCCCATTATGCAGTCATGAGGACCTGAGTTCAGGTTCTCAGTACACTGGCAAAAGCTGAGTGTGGTGGTGCACATCAGTAATCTCCGCACTGATCAGCCAGTCTAGTAGATCAGTGAAAAGAGCTCATCTCAAAAACACTAGGTGGAGAGTTACTGAGGACGACACTGATGGTGATCTCTGGCCGCACAGGCACACATACCCCAAAGAAACACCTTTACACTGCATTACAGTTTTATGTCTGTATCCACACAAACAAGATTAAAAGTGGCATATCCTTATGGGGGCACTCACCATGAATGGAGCTTCCAGGGGCCCAGTATGTGAAGGCTTAGATTAGTACACACTGCTGCAGACTTAGAACAGTCAGTGCTTGGGCTGCACTCAAGTTAAGCGTTATCATCGACAACTGTCATAAAAACTGTATGTGCTACACATACAGCATCACTAGGCAACAGAAATTCTCTAGCACTGTTGTAATTCTGGGACCAGAGTCCCAAAGAAATAGTAGAAAAAAACCCAGGCACATAAATATTTGAAGCCATAGTAGTTGAAAATTCCCTAAACTTAGTACAAATTTGTGCATTTGGAAAGTTTAGTGTTCTCCAAAATAACACCTGTCTGTCCATCCATCCACACGCATACATTATGAAATTCTCAGAGGATAAAATACTCTGTTCAAGAGAAGAAGCCACATGTTGGAGTGTTACTTGTGACTCATCTTTGAGATGCCACATCCAGACTCTCAGGGGTGCCCTACTCTCTCTCAACACCTTTCCTTTGCCTAGCTCCATGCTTCAACCTGCTGTAAAATGTCTTTAATAGCGCCCCCAACCCCTCCTTAATAAACCTGTTAGTCCTTAAATTCTTTCAGCATCAGAACCATGAAGTGCGGTTTGGCCCGAGTTGGTTCCTAGGAACATTCCAGGGGCCAAGGGTGACCGGGAGACACTCTATCCCCTTTGCCTATGCCCTCAAGTGCTGACACCTACACAGTACTGATCAGGCTACTGGGCCTAGCAATTAAAAAAGCTAAGATCAATATAATTACTGAGAACATTAGTGGGAATGATTTAAAGGATGTATGGAAATGAGCCCACTCACTCAGCTACAGTTGCCAATAACGTTCAAAGTGAACATAATCATATCAACTGAGCGTCTACTGTTGATCAACAAAGGAATTCTGAGCCCCAAATATTATGTGCCTGGCAGTACCAGACATGTCGACAGCATATAGGAAATGCTGAATTCAATTTGGCCTATTAAGATAACTTCAATTTTAAATAATTACCTTTTCAAAAGAGTTGGGATTGTTAACCTTACTACAATGTTCCCAGAACTGTCCTTAGTAACTAGAGAGCTTTTGTTTTAGTTGATGTGAATTCAACTGAATAACTGACAGCTTTTGAAGAGAGACAACACCAGCCTGTGTTATGCTAAGAGAAACAACTAAAAAGGACACACTTTACCTGTTTTATGAACTGTGTAGCATTAAAAATCTCACTGCAGCCATATAAAATATGCTTGCCTTGCTTTGCCTGTAAAAAGCAGAAGATGACTCAGGCATAACCGTGCAACGAGAAATAGGAATTACCCTGCTGGGCATTCTGGACAGAGGGGTTATTCTTAAAAGACTTTTGTCTGATGGTGGTGTTATATTTAAAATGTGTGTGTGTGAGTGTGTGTATGCGTGTGTGTATCCTAAACTGCATAAACATACAGGAATAAGGTGGTGAAATGGGCACAAGAATGCTTTTTTCTTCCTTTTCTCTAACTTGGCTAAGCTTTCTCAAGGGAAGCAACACCATGTTTTCAAGCAAATATTAATCCGTTGTGTTGTCTAATGAATCAGGTATAATCTTAAAGACACTCAGCTTATGAAGTATTCCAGTACTAACTGTTTTTAGTTAGGCCTGCACATGTGTGTGCATGCAACATAAAGCCATCCCTTGTGCAAGACTGGGGGCCCCTGACACAGATTCTTAAAAGCATGACTGAGGAGACTCCTGGGAGCTATGTGTTCCCCTGTTACATTAGAGCTTCTATTAATGCCTATGTAATGAGTGCATAAAGAATGACAATCATACCTTAACCACAACTAAGTAATTAGAAAAGGTCACTTTATTATATAACAATAGCCAATTTTCCAGCCTATAGATTTTATTTTATTTTGGTCTTCAAATTAGGCTTAGTGCCTCATATATTTTTAGTTTTCTGCTGCCACTCTCTGGTTTGCAGTAGGATTCTATTTCTAATTTGCTACCTTAAATGCTTTTTAGAAGTTATGTTGCTGATATAAGTTAATACAACTGAATAAAGCATGTATTATTTAGGTAGATGAGTTCTATAAATCATCTTAAGGGAGACAAATCTTAGAAGACCTTGAGGTCTCTAAATATTAAAGTACATCAAGAGATTGCCCAAATAATTTATGAAATATTATATTTTAATCCAGTATAACTTTAGTAGAATCATGTCTATGACAAAAAACTGGTAAACTGCTGTGCAGTGGTGGCGCATGCCTTTAATCCCAGCACTTGGGTGGCAGAGGTAGGCGGATTTCTGAGTTCGAGGCTAGGCTGGTTTACAGAGTAATTGGTAATTTTTATAAGAGATGAAATCTTGCCATGTGGCCTCGACTGGCCCTGCATTCCTTGGCTCAAGTGATCCTCTTGCCTCGGCCTCCCAAGTAGCTGGGACTCCAGACACGTACAATTTAGTGTGTCTTGCTCACAAGTATAACTTAAAAAAAAGTAGTTATGTAGAGGTCAGGATCGTCGTGGGTCAATGCTAATTCTCTAATGACATGAGACTCACACCACTAAGAGACAGAATGAGAAGGCTCAACTGTACCTTTATGTAGTCAACAAGATTCTGATATTCAATATAGTTGCCTCCTCCTACCACAAAGACAATGGCCTAGAAGTACAAACGGAGGAAAAGAGAGAAAACACAGTTAAAGCACTTTAACTTTTAAGCAACATGGCTTTCAGTATGGAAGCTGTTCCAAAACTGAGATACGATGGCTAAGACTACAATCTAAGCCCTCTGCTGTCTCAAGGTCTAACTGCAGTATCCAATCCAGTAATAGCAAATAAGAGCAAGAGCTTGCTCTAAAGGTTAGTTTTGACTTTTTATTATTTGCTGTAGGCAGAAACACTGGAAAACCCAACATGCAACTTTCAACACATCACTCACAATGAGAAGTGTCTGTATTCAAATAAGCATATAGTCACATCTTCATAAACACTGGAATCATTGTAGAAATTCCATATGTACAATTCTCACTGCAATCCAAAAGACTCCTTTTTCTGCTATTTTGTCACGCGTAAGCTTAAGAAAAGCAGAGCAATACAAGTTGCTGAGGATTTTAAGGCTGTATCTTGGGTGTGCAGAGTTGAATTTACCTGAATGGCCATTCACTGATCACAAGCTTTGCTTATGACAAACTAGTTCTTCCTCGGGACTACTGTTACATTATCTTTCTTTTTTAGGAGCAGAGAAGTTTTTTGTTAAACTTACCTCTTGGAATGGACTTTTGTTCCTAGGAACTGAGCTGCAATAAAGAGAAACTGCACTGAAAATTTCATCCTTGGCTTCTTTTATGGGTAAGATGGGTATGGGGAACATGTTCGTGTGCACTTGTGAGCAGCATTAAGAAGGTATTCCAGGTCCACCTTCTTGGGAAGCAGGGGTTCTTCAGTTTTGTAGAGGAAGGAGCTAGAAGGTAGATATCTCAATGTCTAAAAGGGAATGGGACAACCTACTAACAACTGACATACACTCTAGATAGCCTCTATGAGAAAGAGAGGAAGGTGGGAACGGGTGAAACAATGCCACACACAAGCAGCATCTTTCTGAGGATGGGAAGGAGAAATGGGAGGCCAGATCCACATTCTGCACTAGCTTCTTATTCACCACACAGGACATTTTTAAAAATAATAACCTGGCATCTAAGAAATCCAAAATTTCACAAGTCAGAGTTAAAATGCACACTGTGGCAGAAGGACTTCAATCTCTTCCAGTGTGAACTGTTTAGTTGTTGAACATGCCTCAGTCATCTTTTCGTATTTCTATGGCCTGTTTAAGTACTCTATACTCCACAAAAATGGATAATGTTCATCTCATCAAAATGTTTAAATAGTTTAATTCCAGAGTTCTAAGTTCTTCGGAGGTAGAGAGGAGGTGGAGAGAACGGAGACTTAAATAATAGTACAGTATCATGAGTTATTAACAATCAGGGTTTGGGATAGCACAGGGAAGGCTGATAAAAGAGTGCTCTGAGCCTGTCTGACAATGCTGGCATCCTTTCTAATTATCTCTAATTATCTCACATACGCTTCATTTAGGATTAAACAGTCCTCAGCTTCTATGGTTATGTTTAGCTGTGTGCAAGGAAGAATTACTAGCATACACAGAGTTACACATCATCTCTGAAGCAAATGACCATGGTTGTATATATGCAAACATCACTCTCCAATTTAACATTCTCATCACTCCTAAAGAAAACACTGGACCACTGAAGGTCAGTCTTCATTCCCTGTCCTGTAATTTGCTGCCAAATTCTCTTTTTGCCAGTGACAGCTATTATTAGCAGTTCTTATATAACAGCACCTTTGCTAAGTCCAGAAGAAAAAGAGAACACTAGAAATTACCAAGCAATTTAATAACCTAGCAGCTAGCCCATCCTTTCAAATACCCATGAAGACGTGAATGTGTGGGAAAAGAGTGCTGAAGGTTTACCATCAGGTACAGGCAGGAAACTCACTCCTGGAGTTTTATTGCTAGGGACATCCAGCCATTTCCTTCTAATTCTTCTGCCTATTTGTTATCTGTCTTTTAAGTTACTTCTCATCCTACCATGAATTAATTCTTGAAAAGTAACATAACCAATGTAAATTATCATATTGTGTCTTTCACAAAATGCAGAAATTATACAGTGAACAGTTTCACTGGCATAAAATGCTCTTATAGAAATGGTTCTTTTTTTTTTTTTTTTTTTTTTTTAATTTCATTGTGGGTGGTTGTGAGCCACCATGTGGTTGCTGGGATTTGAACTCACGACCTTAGGAAGAGCAAATGGTGCTCTTACCCACTGAGCCATCTCACCAGCCCTAGAAATGGTTCTTAGGGACACATTTTCCTGGACTGTCACAAACCACTGCTCCTGCCCCCTCCACCTTAAATGACTGTTTCCATTACAGAGGTTATTTTCTTCTCATTTAGTTCAATAACTATATTCACTTAAAAACACTTTCTCTAAATCACCCACTTTGTTTATGATAACACCATTTCATAAATAGTAAACAGCTAAATTTATTTCTCTGGGTGTACACTAAGAGAAAATAACAAGTTCCTAATCCTAATTACCAGTGATTATCTCTGAAAGAGATTAAAATACACACTGTTTATAACTAGTCTCCCACAGTTAGAATTTTAGTAAAAAGCAGGCCGTCCTATAATACATCATTTCCATTCTCAGAGGGAAAACTCCCAACAAACACCACCCATGATAAAAGCTCCTTACCTGTCATTACTCCGCAGCATTTTGGGATCAAAATATCTATAATCATCAGTTTCCTATTAAAAACAAAAATAAGACACATTGCCATGACTATGAAATTTCTGTTTAGAAGGTCATAGTTTGGCACAGTATTTGATTGTAACAAATCTTCCAATTTCACAGAATGTGTAACAACTGTCTCTAATCCTTAATGAGACGTTACCATGTGTTAATAAGGTGTATTTTCAGGGCTTTCCATGCACTAATCCTCAGTCCTTGAGGCAGTTCCTGTTATTATCCCACAGTTTTAGATGGGCAAGCTGGGGTAATGGGAGATGAAGTGACTTTCCTAAGGTCGCATATTTAGCAACAGAAATAGGATGTGAACCACTAAAGCACATGGTTTTACTGCCCAAGGGCTTTTGCTCATTAGGACTTTGTCTTTCTGTGACTTTACTGAATATACAGAACACATAATATAGAAGAGGCTCAGTCTTTTATATGCAAGTTTTGGGACCAGATCAATGTTAGAATTTAGAATTTAAAACGTAGATAATACTGGATATCAGCTGTACATGTGACCAGCATTTCACCATCTAATGTATTAGAATTTCTCCAGATTAACACATGACTGTTAGCATAAAATAGGATAAATAAAAACTGAAAAGAGCCTCAATTTAGTCCAGGGGAGATGTGCTCCGAATGAGTCACCCAAACTCTTAGCTTTCTAAGCTTCTCTGACTCTACGAGTTGTGAAACTTTATAATAAATGGGAAGCTTCTTGATATTAAAGGAATTGTGATGTACAGATCTGCTATGTTATGATATAACTACTTCCTGATTTCAGTCTTCGTGCCAAATGATTCAGTCTCCCTGACTCCTGCAAAAACAACCAACCAACCCAACCCAACCCTCTGGCAAATGGCAAATGTACACATGCCAACGATCTTCAGTCCTAACCTAATGTTAGGTCAGTACCCTGAGTCAATACAGCACAGCTCAGGGTGGTCAGAATCCTTCAGCCTTGGGAAACCCTACCAGCAGCTGGACTTTCAGGGCAAGACGGAGCTTCTCTGATAATCTTAACTTAATTTGAAGAAATTCAATGACCAAAAGGAGACAGTAGGTGACAGGAATGCATTCGTGGGCCTACAGGATGGTCAGCAGGTAAAGGAACACTTGAGGCTAAGCTTGATGCCCTAAATTTCTTCTGCAGGACCCATTTCGAAAAGAGAGAACCAACTTCCACAAGTTTTCTTCTGACTATACATGTGCCATGGATGTGTGTGTGTGTGTGTGTGCACATACACACACCTACACCCACACACAGTAAGGATGTGAGAGTGTCTTATGTAGCCTAACCTGGCCTCTAATTGTGTAGCCAGGGATGACCTCAAATTCCATATCCTCTTGCTTCCACCTTCCAAGTGCTGGGAACAGAGGCATCTGTCTCTATGTTAGGTTGATGTGGTTCTGAGATCCACCCAGGCCTTGAACATCAGCTGAGCTACATGCCCAGTCCAGGCTCCAGTATTTCAAAGTATCTGAAATGAGATGCATATAGCCATTCACGATTACCCGTCAGGTCTAAGTTACTGTACTTTGCTAACTTCCTCAGTGTCTCCAAATCACCTTGGAATCCTATCTACAATCAGGAGAGGACAGGAAATGCAGACAGCTCCCTTACGTAGCAGATGGATGAAGAAATGCTTTCAAAACAGAAAAAAAATGTCTCTTCTAGTTAATAAAAAATCCATCTGTAGTAATGTGCTTTTAATTTTAAACTCAAGATTATTGATAAATGAACTTCTACAGCTCAAAAAAACCTCTGATTAAGACCCATTCAAATGTAGCTATCCACATGTTTCTTATAAAGACTGCGGAAGGAATGGCTACAACTAGTACTGGCCAGGAGGAGAAGGAGCAGGACTTGATTTCAGTTCTGTTGCATGAAGCGTGTCTCCTGGTCACCTTCCTTCCCTTGTTAAATGACCTACAGTGGTTTTCATTCTATAGTTCTGGGAATCTGTGAAGAGCATGCAGTTCCTACTCTAACTAACATAGTATAATAGTAAAAAGAGCTATATAACCCCAGCAAGTTAACTGACCTAAGCCTGTTCCACTCTCCTTATCTATAAAATGAGAGTAACAGTAGTACTTTTCTTGGATGGTTTAACTGAGGATAAAATTTTTTATGAGGTAACAATTTGCTGAGTGGTTCCTGGCACATAAGTATACAATAAATGTACCTGCTGTTATAGTTATTAGTCTGTAACAAATCATCAAGACAAAGACAGTCAGCTACAACTGCACTGTGTGTCACATGTGTGCACAGGAGCCTATGACAAAGTCAGCTACAACTGCACTGTGCATCACATGTGTGCATAGGCGCCTATGACAAAGTCAGCTCCAACTGCACTGTGCATCACATGTGTGCATAGGAGCCTATGACAAAGTCAGCTCCAACTGCACTGTGTGTCACATGTGTGCACAGGAGCCTATGACAAAGTCAGCTACAACTGCACTGTGTGTCACATGTGTGCATAGGAGCCTATGACAAAGTCAGCTCCAACTGCACTGTGCATCACATGTGTGCACAGGAGCCTATGACAAAGTCAGCTACAACTGCACTGTGCATCACATGTGTGCATAGGCGCCTATGACAAAGTCAGCTCCAACTGCACTGTGCATCACATGTGTGCATAGGAGCCTATGACAAAGTCAGCTCCAACTGCACTGTGTGTCACATGTGTGCACAGGAGCCTATGACAAAGTCAGCTACAACTGCACTGTGTGTCACATGTGTGCATAGGAGCCTATGACAAAGTCAGCTACAACTGCACTGTGCATCACGTCCATCCACACAGGCTCTTTAATACAAGGATCTTTAAAAGTTTATCATACCACATAATTTTCCTGTAACTTTCATTAACAGCAGCTGGACATTTTCTGGTGTTTTAGTTTCCACATGTGTGAATTTAAAAATTGTTTTTGCTAATTTCCATAACCATGTTTTAACAATTACTGAAGGAGTCACATTGGTCTAAATATTATTTTTATTTTTTTCAGGTCTGAATCTTCAGTCCCACCGCCACGTCTCCAGGCTTCAGATGGACCTAAAGTAAGAGTTGTGATTGGTGCACTCACGAGATAACCAGCTCCTTAGCTGCCAGTGCTGAACACAGTGATGGCTTTCTAAGTCACCGTTGTGAAGCAGCGGATGAATAGACAGCTTGGACAACTATTTGCCAAGGAAATGCTAATAATATTTATGTGTTATTAGTCCAGCCAACAACTTTGTTATTTACTTGTTTGGTCCAAGGGAATTTAGTGCCATCTGAAATATTCACAAGTTTTACTACATATTTTTCTCCTAATTTCATTAAATTGGTATATTTCTCTTACATTATTAATGGTCAACTTTTTTATTTATAGAAATGTGTTCTTCAGGATGTATTAATATTAAACATGTAAGATCTAGTATATATTTAATTCAGATGACAACTAGTCAGAATGGTTGAATCATAATATGGACTCTTTGCTTCTCTCACACGTTGTGTTCATCAACACCGAGTCAGCCTGGATTTTCCACCTTTTGTATTGGTTGGTACATCCAAGAATTTATATAATGTAAATGTTACTTACGGGATTTGACTTCATCTCCATGAGATTGTCTAAAATTCGAGTAACAGGTAGATTCTGTGGAAGACATTAGTGTTGTTAAATACTAGAATAACAACTTGCTCACTCTATATACGTGCTTATCTTTCAATTAAACAAATGCTAAGTTTATGTGCCCAGTTAGCATGTCAGAAGTAAATAACCTTAGCAGCCAGAGTTCCCACTGAAGATACAATTCTGTTTAAGAGTTCCTTCCAATCCTCCATACACATGCTGAGGTACTCCCATGCCAATATTCAAACATGTATACAATAATAAATAAAGCAAATTTCAAAGAATTTCCTTGAGGCAAGGAAACACTACAGAGCTGCAGATTTTCTGCCCCCTTCTTGCTCTGCACCCAAGCCCCACTCACCCTGTGACTCTGAATGCACAGCTGGAGCTGTACAGTACAGGAAGAGCATGGAGAAATGCATGTAATAAATCAGGAAAAAACCAACGCGTTTTACTCTAAGAATAACTAGAAATTCAGGCATTTAAACTGTATTTTATGATGAATTTTTGTGTACCATAAGAGATGTTCAGGAAGAGTATAATTAAATCTTGTTCTGTATTTGATAGCCATACTACAAATGATGGTACATTTGCCAACAAGTATGTTACAACTTGAGGAAACCGTCTTCCTAGTAAAATTGTTCAAGGTCTCACAATTCTTTCTTATTATTTTCCATAGTCTCTATAATCCCATAAAAAGAATCAACTACCTCCACTTCATCCTTCGGGAAGCCCCAGTTGTGCAGAATGAGGAAGGAAGCATATCTTCCAAGACAGAAGCCACCGTGCTTATACAGAACAATGGATATGTGTCCCCAACTGGCACTCCGTTACCGTGTTCTTTGTGTAAATGAAAGCTTGGGTTCATAATTTAAAAAAAAAGTCAGGAGTCGTGGCTTATCCCTGTAATCCCAGCACTCTGTAGGCTAAGACAGGAGGACTATCATGAGTTAGCGGCCAGCCTGGGCTACAGCGTGTGAATCTTATCTCAATAACCAAAGGGGCTAATTAGTTACACACTAAATCTTTCCACATGAGGTAAGTAAACTCTGTTGTAGTTTCTCTCTGTTGCTGGGATAAATACTCTGACCAAAAACAACCAGGGGAATTGAGTTTCTTTGGCTTACACTTCCAGGTCATAGCTCATCTAGAGAAGGCAGAACCCATGGATGAATGCTGCTTGCTGGCTTTCTCACAGGCTCACCCTCAGCATAGCCTAAGACCACCTGCCCACAAATGGACAGTTCTACCCATAGTGGTCCTGGCCCTCTCACGTGAATAAAGAATCAAGATAATTTCTCACCGACATGGCCACAGATCAATCTGACTGACAGTCTCTCAAGTGAGACTTCCTAAGGCTCTAGGTTGTATTAAAGAGCAGCTGAAGCTAAACCAGGACAAACTTTTACTGAATGAGGAATTTGAATGGCTGGGTGTGGTGATGCACACCTTTAACCCCAGCATTGAGGAGGCAGAGGCAGGCAGATCTCTGTGAGTTTCAGGTCAGCCTGGTCTACATGGTGATTTCCAGGGCAACCAGGGGACTTGATCTCAAAAGAGGAAAAACTGGATTGTAGCCATATGGACCACAGCAAGTAGAATGCATCAGTCTCTCTGCAGAGAACTATTATCACAGTTCACAGAAGGAGGTACAAACAAAATTCAGTGAAAACATTCTAAGCACAATTTTCTCTACACTTCGATACAGGTGTTTAGAAATAAAATGGAAAATACCATATATTTTGCTTTGTTTTTGAGGCAGGATTTTGCTATGTAGCCCTGGCTGGTCTGGTACTTGCTATGGATGGAAATTTCTTGGGCGGCCTGGTAAGTACAGAAATCCACTTGTCTCTGGCTCCTAGTGCTAGGATTAAAGGCCTAGGCTAGGCATGCCTGGCAGAAAACACTACAGAGACTTAAATTGCAGAGTCCATAGATAATAAGTTGTAAATTATGATTCATCATTTTTAAAATCTGTTTCTAAATGGAGAGAAATTTACCAGAATCAAAAAAAAAACAAAACAAAACAAAAAACAAACCACTAGATATTGGGAACTATTGCCTAATACTGGTTTTATGATTTTAGTCGGTGGAAAGGTTTAGAATAAAACCCAAGTTAACCTCTCTAATGATGTAATTCTTTCAAAAAAACAAAATAAAATATGCATAGAATTAAAACCTAGGTACTACTATTGCATAGCCGCAGCAGGGAAGGTTGTTCCAGGAGGCAGGCTGACTGCTCTATGGTGACCATCTCTAACTACTCTTCTGTAGGCCTGGGTGTGCCGTTGACGGGAGCAGGATTGGAAGCAGGTTCTGCCGTCCTAGTCAGTGTTCATATTAAGGATGAGGAAGCCATAAAATCTACTTAAGACTTTCCTTTTCAATCACAGTGTAACAATGCTGCCAATAAAATCAACAGAATAGGATTATATGGCCCACATCTATCCCTCCATATCTAATTTCACCAGAGAGTTGCAAATTTATGCAAATCTTTCAGCCTTCCCTATAATCCTAAAGTGTTCAAACAAGGCCCTCAGATAGTCATTACTAGACAGACCACAGATATCTCAGTAGATCTCTCAAAGGGAACTGGGCTTTAGAAGGAAGCCCATCAACACCTTATCTCCACTCCTGCTCACTTTACTGAAGTGTGCTTGACATTCAGACTGCTAATGTACAATATAGTGCTATGATGTCTATTTATACTGTGAAATGGTTATTATATAATATTCAGAGTTCAAATTTTCTGTTGCATAGAATTTTTAGTTTTTTTTACAAATAATAATCCTAAATAGAGATCATACATGGCAATCACGTTTGTCCCCGGGATGTTTTAATTGGTTGTATTTTATTTATTAATAATTCAGGTTTTAAAGACAAATTGCTTTGGTAGATGAGTTAAAGACAGTGGGGATTTCTAAATTATGCAACGTTGT
>JADRCC010566771.1:0-10416 GCA_019843855.1 Hylomyscus alleni
TTAAATGACTTTCAGATATCTTCCAGTGCTGACCTTCTAGTTTCTCCGTGTCAGCTGAAGCCCACCAGTGCAATTATGGTGAGCGAACTTCGAAAATAGATGATTTCCTTATTTGGCCTCACTTATGAGTCTCAGTTTCTGTGGCCAAAATTACAAAGCTGCTGGTTGCTTACATTAATCAAGATGACTTAGATTTTACTTGTCTGCTGCCTTGGGCATGGCAGAAGGTCAGGGGAAGGGGAAAGGTAAAAGAAGAAACCTTTTCTGCCTGTTAGAAATGTTAAACCTTCATTGCCAGACAGCAACTCCTGGCTCTCTAGTAAAGGCCAGTGTGGAGCTCTGGGCTGGTCCACTCCAGAGGAGGGTAGCAAAGGCCTATGGAGAGCAATGGTGTAGCCGGGCAGTGGTGGCGCACGCCTTTAATCCCAGCACTTGGGAGGCAGATGCAGGCAGACTTCTGAGTTTGAGGCCAGCCTGGTCTACAGAATGAGTTCCAGGACAGCCAGGGCTTCACAGAGAAACCCTGTCCCAAAGGAAAAAAAACAAAACAAAACAAAACAAGAAAGCAATAGCGTTAGTAATTTTCAAGGAAGTAGGTTTTATAAATTTAATGCCTCAGGCCAGCCACTAAAGCCAAAAGTGTAGAGCCCCATATTTGAGGAATTGTTGAAAATACAGCCAGAGAAAAGGGGACACGTGATTAAGAAGAAGAGTTCTGTTCTCAAAGCACATGGCGATCTTTGAGTCCTGAATCTTGGTCCACAGAATATCTGAGTCAGCAAGGTCACCTTTGGCACACCATCTTCTTGGTCGAGGCAAGAACCAAAGAAAGAGAGGGTCCCCTTCTAAAGAGCAAATGAAACTGTCACTTTTCCCAGAAGCATAAATCAAGGCCCATCACGCTGCTGCTTTTCTTGTTAGTTAAAGTGCTGACTGCATGACACTCAGGCCTGAACCCTGGAAATGAGTGAAGAGGGTCTCAACTCCATGGAGGGTGGGCCCTGGCAAATGGGAGAGAATGGCCATAACTGTGGAGCAGGCTGCCCCTGCTTCTGACTCTCTGCTCCTCCCTGAAGGGCATTGTTCGGTTCTGTGCTTCACTCGGCTTTTACGCATGGTCTTATGGGAACACTAGTTGGATTTCAACCATGTGGAAGCCATTTTCTTCCCGGATCTTGAGCCGAGTCCTTTGTCTTCAGTCCTTTGAGCTTGTATTAGGGCATTAATGGCCGCCATACACATAGCTTTTGCTACAGGGTGATTGGGCTCTGGTCGTCACGATCCCTTCTGTTCCCCCTACATCGTCTCTTTTAGTCTGTGGGCTGCGGTCATTTCTTCAGATGCCTTGAAAACCTGTCATCCTTGTTGTGGTCCGGGAGTTACCCCACAAACCGTGAGAGCAGCAATCTCAGTCTGACGGGAATGGTTTACTGAACACATACCTTAATTCTGCTCAGACCATCGACGTAAGTTCAGAATTGGGTCTGAAACTACGACGCCAAATGTCTTCTTCTGTCAGCTTGCAAAGAAAAAAAAAAAAAAAAAACCACAGTGAGTTCATACTCAAGTGCTGAACTGCCTGGTGGTCAGCTCTGACTCAAGATATTTTATTTTAGATATAACAGTTCGTACTGACCTTTAACTTGGTGGGCCCTATGTAAAGCTTTGTGGAATTTCTTAAGATTAACAAACCTCATACAGAACACACGGAACATAATGGGATGTAGCCAGCATGACCCTGCTCTGAGTCAAGTGATTTTTTTTTTTCTGTGTCAATGACTAGCAGGTATATTACAATAACAGTCTGAGAGAGATGGCAGGCATGGAACCGAATGGCTTCAGCTAGGCTGGCGGAGGGGCAGGGTATCAGATCATAACAGCCACGTGGACTTAGCTCAGAAGAGTGTCCACAGGAAAAAGAAAGAGCACTAGGTCACACACCCAGCTGGTAATAAATACACCCAAATGTTCCCAAGCCCAGGTTTCTGCCAGAGATGTGGCTCTCAGAGTTGAAATTCAACCTACATTCTGACAATCAAGGCCTGCTCCAGGGTCTCTGCCAGCCTATGAATAATGGCAAGACTGGGTTTTGGGTTTTGTTTTTGTTTGTTTGTTTTGTTTTGTTTTGTTTTGTTTTTGGTTGGCTTTTAATAGAAGACACAGGTTGTACACAGCTCTAGTGGCTTATTAGTAACAGAGTGACAGCAGACTGTTCTTGCTCTCCCTGAAGCTCAGACTCCTCATCCAGCAGTAAGTAATCATTCTTGTTCTGCTGTGGTGTTGCTGAGGTGGTGAGCTTCCATGTGGGAGTGTCACATCCTGGTAACATCTCCAGCAAGAGTGTGCTCTGCTACAGACTGTCATCTGGTCCCATGACGTCAAATGTGTCACAGTGAAGCAACTTCTCTTCACGGAGAAGCACTGGATCCTCACATGAGATGGCCTGGCCCAACTCGTTGCATCTTTGTGGTAAAGTAGAAAAGTCAAGCCTTTGGCGACGGGAAGGCTTAGGGAATCAGTATCTAGCTCATGTGGGCTTTTCAGACTCATTTGTTGAACTCTCTGTGTCTCCTGTTTTCCATCTGTAAAATAGAAACATGATCAACCTTATCTCACAATGCTGAGGCTAAACAAGCTAGCCAGCTAGGCTTGACATGCTTCTGTGCAGCCTCCTGATCTGATCCTTTGCTTATTAAACATGTATTAAGCTTTACTCAAAGAGATGTCTGGGCATTCTTGAAGCAAAATCTTACAACTCCCCATGTAAATTTTTATTACAGCAAATAAATATTTCACAGAGTGACTGTATAGATGACTTCGATATAAGAGGTAGGTTGGCAGAGAAGGGCTAAATAAAGCTCAGTTGCTGCTCTAGACATATTTGAAACTTGGAATGTTATAGATATTTTCATACAAATCAAGATCAGTTAGGGTAGCTGGCTGTCCAAATAGAAAAAATAAAAGTAGGTCTCCACTTTGCCTACCACATGAAAACAAACCCTTGATGGGACTGATGGTTTACATGTAAAAAGTTAGACTGCGATATCCTTAAATGTGAAGCACAGTCATTGATCTCTTATATGTGGCACACAAAATGTTGAACTCAAAAAGGGGAAAGAAAACTACACATGGCGGTGCACACCTTTGATCCCAGCACCTGGGAGCCAGAGTCATATAGATCTGTGAGTTCGAGGCCAGCCTGGTCTACAGTTTGAGTTCCAGGATGACCAGGCCTACACAGAGAAATAAATACAGTCTCAGAAATTAAAAAAAAAAAAAGTGGAAAGAACTGTATGTGGTGGGATATACCTATAACCTCAGCAAAGGAAGCTGGGCAGGAGGGTCGAGAATTCCAGGTCAGCCTGAGTCACATAGCTAGACCCTGTCTTAAGATGATGATGATAATAATAATAATAATAATAATAATAATAATAATAATAATAGTAATTTTAAAAGTAGACACATTGAGTCCATCTGCAGACATCATAAAAGCATTAAAAGACTGATGACAGACTAAGATATTTGCAGTCAATAAAACGAATTAACTATTATATTATAAATATAAAAGAAGCATATGTCAATAAGAAAAAGAAAACCCAAGGAAAACACAGCAAAGGTCATGAAGAAGAGAAAACACAAACCTACAGCTAGCCAGCACCAGCTGAGCATGAACTCAGCCCTCCCAGTCACTGGGGAAATCAAAGTTAAAACTCCAGAGTACCTCCCATCAGATTTGCCATAAACAAAAAAGCCTTACTTAGCAGGATATGGCAGCTCACACAAAGACCAGGCACTCTGGAAGCTGAGCCTGGAGAACTGCCAGAGTCCAGGAATTCAAGTTACCCTGCAGGCAACATAGCAAGAACTTCACTTTTCTCTCCCACACGAAAGTCTTCTTGCAGAAAGTGGGAAAACAGGCTTTTATCCAGGAGCTTGGGTAGGACTATGAACTGGTTAAGACAGCAATCTGGATATACCTACGCGTTGTAAGTAACCTAGCTGGCCTCCAAGATGGAATGAATCCACCAGAATATATGTCTACATGGTCAAACACTGGGACAGTTGAAGGAATGAATGTAAGCACTTCACATCTGCCCACGTATAGAGGGATGCGTAGTGTATTAGACATTTAGGACAGGCTAGTCCCTGGGTATGCCATGGAAGTGAAGAGAATGTGATTCAGTCAGGCCACAGCCTTTCATCTCATATGCCACATCATGACATATGCTTCTGGGATCGCTGAGTTCATGCTCAGCTGCTGCTGGCTAGCTGTGTAGCTGTGAGTTCTCGAGTGTTATGGTTTTCATGATTTCGAGACAGGTTCTCACTAAATTGCACAGGCTGTGTGTGTGTGTGTGTGTGTGTGTGTGTGTGTATGTGTGTGTGTTTAGTCAGAGGGTTACTTCCAGGTGTCAGATCTCGCCTTCTCATCTTCCTTCAAGAGAGGGAGTCCTAGTTTCATTCCTGCTGCTATGATGAAAGGAAGTGGGAATGAAGGATTTCTTTTATCTAGACATTCTAGGTTAGGCCTCAGAGAGGCCACAGTGGCAGACACTTGAGACACTAACATCATATCCACAGCCGAAAGCAGAGAGAAAGGACTTTGTGCTCAGGTCCGTTTCCACAATTCAGGACTCCCTTCCTAGGGAATGGTGCTACCTCACATTGGGCTGTTTTTTCCACATCAATGAACGTTTCCCCCTAGACCTGCCTATAGGCCAACCCAATGTAAACAATCCCCTATTAAGATCCTCTTTCCAGGTGATTCCATGTTATGTCAACACGGAGTGAAAGCAGCCATCACTGAAGTGGGGATTTCTAGTTTTGTTAGAGACTCATTTGTGCTACATGATGTTTTTCTAGAAACTGTCTTATGAGGGGATGTTTCGCTGAAGCAGACACAGGGAGGGTGTTTGGCTGAGAACAGATACGTGGTGTTCTTCTAGAAGTTGCGGGGTAAAAGGGCATGTGACGTTTTGCTGGAGCAGATGCAAAGAACACGTGATGTTTGGAAATAGTTATAAGGCTAACCCAGCAGACAGTGGATGTTCTTGCACGGGTTCTCCTTGGTTCCTTCACTGATCTTCACTTGTGACTTTGTAAAGAGAAACACACCAAAGAACTTCTGATGGCATTCCAGCGGCTTCCTGTTGCTTCTGCTGACTTCCCGTGCCTAGCCTCGAGGTATCTTCTGGACCAAGTGGCTACTACTGATTCATGTTTGGTGTTTTGCTAGTGAGCTGGAGTGCTGACAGGAAAGATTGGTGTTGCCCACGAGAACTATTTCTAAACAGGTCTACAACCCCCATTTCCTATTAACCCTTCATTTCCCCTACCTCTGGTGAATGGTGGGCTAGAAGGGAGGTTGAAGTCTTAAAGAATCATAATTGAAGTAGGTTTTGAGAAATTTCAGCCTACGCACCACACAGGCTCTCTTTCCTGCAGAAGCCAGGCTACCAGCCCTTGAGAGTCTCCTCTCTCTGCTTTTCCATCTTCCTGTAGGGAGTGCTGAGATTACAGGCATTTGAGAGCTACATTGGCTTTTATGTGGGTTCTGGGAACCTGAACTCGGGGGGCCAGTCTTGTGCAGAGACCCTTTCACCCACTGATCTGTTTTCCTCCCCACAAGCTGGTCTAGAACTCATAGGATCAAGGCTCTCCTAACTGGCTGGGACAACAGCTAATGCTTATCTTTTTACATGATAAAATGTCAACATTTGTTCATTCTGGTTCATGGGCACATTGGTTTTTTGTTTATTGCTTGTTTGTTTTGGTCTGCTTTGCTAAAGACTTCTTTCTTTCTTTCTTTTTCTTTCTTTCTTTCTTTCTTTCTTTCTTTCTTTCTTTCTTTCTTTCTTTCTTTCATGTAAATAGAAAATATTATGTAAAACTGCAGAACTTAGAAAATGAATAATGAAGTCGGGCGGTGGTGGCACATGTCTTTAATCCCAGCACTTGGGAGGCAGAGGCAGGCAGATTTCTGAGTTTGAGGCTAGTTGGTCTACAGAGTGAGTTCCAGGACAGCCAGGGCTACACAGAGAAAAACTGTCTCGAAAAAATCACACACACACACACACACACACACACACACACACACACACACACACACACACAAATGAACAATGAGGGTCAAATATGAGGTTTATCTGAGGGGTTTTCATGATTTTAAAGTTAAGTTTTAAATTTTTGAGGGGGAATAAAAAGAAAGCAAAGGGAAAGAAATAAGATAAGGCAGGCTGAGGGAGTTGGGAGTCATGCTCTGGCAAAGCTGATGGGCACCAGGAGTTTCAGTGCCACAGCTGGGGTTCAGCCCCTGAGGCTGCTTCCAGGTTGGATGCAATGTGATCATCCACTGGCAAGTTCCTTCCGCCAGCATGGAGTTAGTTAACAGTGCATTTAATCTATCCATTCCTTTTAGAAATTGAATATAGGCTTCAATTTGTTTTCCCTTAGAATTTCTAGTAGTTTATAACCAGGGCTTTTGCAATTGCTTGTAGAAAAATTATTCTGATATTTGCTTGCTGACACAGAAGTCACTACTGAACAACAGCTATGGCTGCAGGCTACTGCCAAGAGCCTCAGCAGGGACCACACGGCAAGCAGAAACAAGGAATGAATGCTGTCCTTAGCTCTTTATAAAACACACCAAGTCCTTGTTGGGCATAATCAGAGAGCTGTGTGGCTTTGTCCTGTAGAAAGAACATACCACAGTTCAAGGCCTACAAGGACAAATGGGACCTCAAGTTCACCCAGGAAAGGGGCATACCCCAGTATCAAGAGCATGGGAGTGAAGCTGAGGGAGGGAGGGAGGAGGGCCAGGCCACGGGATGAGCTGAAGCTTGTACACTTCTGTGCCTATAAGACCTTTGCAGAAAAAAAAAGTCCTGTTATTTTACCCTAGAGTTTCATAAAAGATCATCAATTTATGCTTAAAGTCTTTGAATACTGACTTAAATATAAGCTAGCAATTCGATACTGCCCCCATGAAAAGCCTCCATCCACATTCCTTAAGTGCTTTCTGGGAACCTTCACTGGTGGCTCTAAGTGCACAGCATCCTGGCAGAACAGCTCACATGTTTTTATTGTTGTATCTTGATTCATATGAAGCGCCTCTCCTTCAAAGCACCCAGGGATCTAATTACATGGTTCTAACAGAGGACTTAAGTGTGTAATAGATCCAATAACTTGCTATTAAGTATAAAGATATGCTAATCACGTGCACAGAAGAGTAGGGTCTCAGAGTTTGTTATAAACCAGGGGAAGGAACCTATCAAGAAATAGGAATTGCTGGACCACTTCACTCCTCACACCTCAATAAAACATTATGTGCTTGAAGTCTTTGTCATGTTGAACACTTTGTTTTAGTGGGGAGTAATATCCAATAATAAGATGCAAAGAGCAGGACCTGTATCACATAACTAAGCATCTATAATTTTGTTGTAGGTAATCCAGAGTGGGGTTTGTTGGGGGAGAATTTTGCCACGGACTGGGTTTCTGCGGGGACCCCTTACTTTGTGGGGTGATGAAAGTTCTGGCCAGGTGGGCAAGGGATTCGGCGGGTGATAAACAGAGTCGACACAAAGAAGTGTGGTATCTGAATGTAATTCTCAAAAATGGCGTGAGACTTTTACAGTCATTGCAAACGAAAAATGAAAAATCTAGCAGTTCAGTGGTCAGGGTCCCTCTGAGGCCATTTAAAACACACTGGGTCTAAAACAGCAGCCATCTCCTCTGGACTGGTGCAGCACCCCTGGGCTCCGAGCACGCTCGGGCCTGGCTGGAGTCCCAGGGGACTGCGGGTGCGCCCGCCAGGAGGGTAGAGGCTCGAATCTCTCGAATCTTGAAAGCCCAATGCTGACTGCTGCACACTGTCTCTCACACACACTAGGTTCAAGGTCCCGCCCATCCTTAGTAAAACACCCACTATGCTAATCTTCTGGGCTAGTAGAGACTTGTCTCTTTCTTGCTAATTCCTAGGAGTGGTTCAGCTGCAGTATAGGACTGAGAAAGAGGATTCTACTTGACCTTGCCCTGGGATAAGTCTTCCATTCTGTAAGCTTCAATGCCCTACCCACAATGCCGGAGGTAATTAGCCCGGATGGGTAACATTCTTTACGAAATTCCAAGCCAGGGTTTGGCTAAGATGTTGGAACATTGGTAAAGGTCAGAGAGCCAGGTCCAATTTTGTCTAGCTATTAATAAATCATATCATGGTGGGCACCTAGCACGTGAGTTCGCAAGGACATATCTGGGTTACCTCTGAGTTAGGGGATGCCACGACTGACTGAATACCCAGGAGACTGGCTCTCCGTGAAGTGTACGCCTCAGGTCTATGATCAGGTTTTTTAGACCTGTCATGCAGACACAACTGAAGTAGTCGAGTGGGCGTGGCAGAATTTTATTTTTCTGTAATATTATTCAGATTATTTAATATATGCAACCTAAATTTTTTTTTAATTGACAATAGATTCTTCTCTCATATATAAATACATCCTGACCACAGTTTCCTGTCCCTCCAGACCCTTTAGCTCTTTCCCTACTTCTCTCCTCCCCTGGATCCGCTCCCACTCTGTCTTCTTTCAGAAAAATGGCAGGCCTCCAAGAGACAACAGCCAAACACAACAAAACAAAATACTATAAGACAAGGCAAAGGCCCTCTTGTAGAAGCTGGATAAGGAAACCCAACGGGGGGGATTTCCCGATCCAGCAGGAACTTGGTTATTTCCGTGGGTACAAGGAGGACATCAGCCTGTAATAAAGAATGGACGAGAAAAGGGAGGGAAGCCAAGCAGATTCTCTTTTGTCAAGGCTTCAAACTTTAATAACGGCCAATGCCTTTATATAAGCACAGAGAGAGGGAGAAAAGGGAGGGGGTCTTAGGAAGGAAATCGGCTACAACAAAGGATGAGAAGGAACATTTGGTCAAATATTGATAAGGGGTCCAATATATCTTCTGACTTCTTATCTCAGGAGGCTGTCTCTGTGAGGATGTCTCTAGGCGTCTCCAACAGGCCAAAAGGTCACATTGTCCCAGGAAGTTTTAGGGTTTGTTTGTCTGTTCCACTCTTCTCCAGGAGGAGAGTGTTAGTCCTTAGGTCATAAAACTCCAAGATGTCTCTGCCAGAGCTGAGGTCAGCAATCGGCCAAACTAAGGAGGGCTCGGCTCCCAACAGGGGGAAAAGAGCCCTAAGAGCAGCAAACGAGTCAGAGACACCACCTGCTCCCACTGTTAGGAGTCCCACAGAACCACCAAGCTAAAAACCACAACATATACACAGAGGGCCAGGTGCAGCCCTCTGCAGGCACTGCACTCCCTTCAGTCTCTGTGAACCCGTATGGGGCCTGTTTAGTTGATTCGGTGGACCATGCTCTCCTACCACCCTCCATATCCGCTGGTTCGTACAATCTCTTTGACCCCTCTTCCATGGGATTCCCCAGGCTCCGAGGGGAGGGATCCAATGGAGAATTTTAATTTAGAATTCCCACATAACGTCTGGCTGTGGATCTCTGCACCTGTTCCAACGTGCTGCCAGAGAAAGCCTCTCTGATGATAACTAGACAAGGCACAGGTCTATGAGTATAGCAGAATATCATTGGGAATCATCATATTGATTTTTTTTTTCACCAGTTGTGTTTGGTTCTTCCCTAGGTCTCTGGGTAGTCTCTGGTTCCAGGCCATCCAAACAGGGTCCGGCATGGGCTTCTTTCCTCTCATGGAGTGGGCCTCAAACTAATTCAGATATTGGTCGGCCACTTCCACTTGCTCTGAGCCACCATTGCTCCAGCACTTGCAGGGAGGACAGATTGTAGGTCAAAGGTTTTGTAGTTGGGTTGGTGTCTAGTTTTTTTCTCTTTCCATAGCCTGCAGAATACCTTCTTACACAACGAGATTAGAACATAGGGGTGGGGACTCCATGCAGGCACCAGTTCTGCCTCTTCATATCCACTGAGCTGTGTGGAGGTTGTCCTTGGCAATGCCCCACCTCCCTCCCATATATGGAGAGCAGCCCTCTATCCTAGCATCAGCCTGGGTTGTTTGGGGGAATCTCCATGGGATCCCCTCAGCCGATAGCTCAGTCCTCTCACTGGAAGCCTTGCCTGGCTACAAGAGATGGCCAGTTCAGCCTCTGTATCCTGTATTACTAGGAGTTCTCACTAGGGTGACCCTCAGATCCCAGGAAGTTTTATTGCACTCCATCCTGCAAATGACACCCCCCACCCCGTTCCAGTCCCACTTATTCCCAATCCTAACTGCCTCCAGTCTGCTCACAAAATCTACTCCATTTTCACTTCCCAGGGAGGATCCATGTGAAGATGTTTAATTCTTAACTGGAATATTCAGCTCAGTTCCCTTCTGTGGAAGCTACCATAAATCTAGGTTTTAATTCCTAGCTCAGAGTTCACAAGTTGGGCCAC
>JADRCC010566772.1:0-13519 GCA_019843855.1 Hylomyscus alleni
AAGCATCCTCATCTCTAGTTCAAGTTCATCCAGGGGTTCACTTTTGCTCTCGTTGTGCTGGCTGTCCTAACACATGTAAATTATTAAAATAACAAGACAATTTTTCTCTTTTGCTTCCTGGAATGTTTTTTGCCTGCTGCCAAAGTAAGTAACATGGATGATAGGAAACAACAGAAGTTGAGGCTCATGCTTTTCAGACAAAATTAACTCTAAGATAATATGTTAGTGCCTCAACTTCAGTAACAACACTGCATGGCAAAGCAATGATTACCTTAGATCAGTGATAGATTAAGGGATATGGTATGGTGGCACCTAAGGCTGCACTCGTCTAGTATTTTAGACTTTAAAAGTATTAGTAAGGGAAATATCATGAGCTTCCCAAGTCTCACATACAAGGAATATTTTATGTCCTGGGAAAACTGGAATAATTGATCACAATTTTTTCTCAAATAAGACTACAAAAAGCTATTTGCTGAAGCATAGCAATTGATTATTGTTTTTGAATTGTGATTTCTCTTTTTAAAATAGTACTTGCATTTAAATGAGGCTAAGACTAAATATCTTGTCTACGATGAGAAAAGAAACAAATTTATTTAACAAACCAATTTTTTAAAAGATATTCATGGTAACATATTTAGTGAAATAGCTTTCAAACAGTATGAAACTTTTTTTATAATAATATGTCATCTAAATTCAGGACCATTTGGTGCAAAAACCAGTGTTCACATAAGTTCAGGTGTCAAGGACATGAGCATAATAACCTCAGAGCTATATTTCTTACTCCAACGATCACCACAAGACTTGATCAAAGCTGCTTGAATTTCATAAAGTATTTTAACTAATAAAATGAGAAAGTTGCAATTCATGGTTTATAGGAGTGTTGAGAAACATTGCATACCATTGTACATGTGAAAAATACACACACTACAATACCTCCATAAGGTATGAAGTTCTTGTTAGAAGCTATGCAGTCTCATTCAACTTATTTACCATTACTATCAAGAAATAGAGTATGATAGCAATTTTATCTGAAAGGATGGAGGGCTCAGGGCTATAAATACCAAATAAATTGAGAATGCGCTAAAGCCTATTCATGAAACAAATTTCTCTAAATTGAGGACAAGAATGTGTTCTACTGCACTGAATTTCCATTCAGGCAAACCTTTAAAAGATCTGAGATTTTGTGGTTTTTTTTCCCTGTGAATGAATGTATGTTTGTTCATGTGCATATGTGTTGGTGTGAGCATGTACACCATCCACATGTGGCAATCACAAAGGCATTGAGCATATGCCTTTATCATTGTGTTTCCATGTAGTTTTATATTTGAGGATTAAAAATAAGCTAAGTTGTGTACTTTATATATGACTCCAAAGAAATGAAGGAAATTACATGAAAAATATGACATCTTAAGGATTATAAAATTGACCTTTTGGAAAGGCCTTCTTAGCTACAGGGTGGCGAATTTGAGGTGGCTGAGCTTAGAAGTTGTGGTTTCCTTAAGCAGCTACAGCAAAGGACAATTACAGTTTTTTCGTAGATAATAGAAGAGCTAAGAAGCAGCAGGGCAGCCAGTGCAGGATCCTTTCTACTTCCCTCTTCAACTAGGAGGAGGTTCTGCAGATCCACAGCCCTCTCTACCCCTTTCCTGCAAGTGGAGAGACTGTCTCCAGAGTTTGTTCTGACCCCAGGACTCAGGAGGGACAACTGATCCACAGCCTACTGCACACAGGTCTTACCTGAGGAGAGCGATCTCCCGGAAGTGCTGACACAGGGTTACAGACCCACAGGAGGAACAAGCTCCAGCCAGAGACAGCAAGAACATCTAACACCAGAGAACAGAAGGTGAAAGGCAAACACAAGAATCTTACCAACAGAAACCAAGACTACTTAGCTTCATCAGAACCTAGTACTCCCAGCATAGCAAGTCCTGGATATCCCAAAACACTAGAAAAGCAAGATTTGGATCTAAAATCATATCTCATGATGGCAATAGAAGAATTTAAGAAGAGCATGAATAACTCCCTTAAAGAAATATAGGAGAACACAGGTAAACAGGTTCAAGCCCTTAAAGAGGAAACACGAAAATCCCTTAAAGAATTAAAGGAGAGCTCAAATAAACAAGGAGAAGTTCTTAAAGAAGAAACACAAAAATCCCTAAAAGAATTACAGAAAAGCACAACCAAACAGGTGAAGGAACTGAACAAAACCATCCAAGACCTAAAAATGGAAGTAGAAACAGTTAAGAAATCATAAAGAGAGACAACTCTGGAGATAGAAATCCTAGGAAAGAAGTCAGGAACCATAGAAGCAAGCATCACCAACAGAATACAAGTGATAGAAGAGAGAATCTCAGGTGCAGAAAATACCATAGAAAACATTGACACAATAGTCAAAGAAAACTCAAAATGCAAAAAGTTCCTAACCCAAAACATCCAGGAAATCCAGAACACAATGAGAAGACCAAACCTAAGGATAATAGGTATAGAAGAGAGTGAAGACCTCCAAATTAAAGGACCAGTAAATATCTTCAACAACATTATAGAAAAAAACTTCCCTAACCTAAAGAAAGACATGCCCATGAACATACAAGAAGCCTATAGAACTTCAAATAGACTGAACCAGAAAAGAAATTCCTCCCACCACATAATAGTCAAAACACCAAATGCACAAAACAGAGAAAGAATATTAAAAGCAGTGAGGGAAAAAGGTCAAGTAACATATAAAGGCAGGCCTATCAGAATTACACCAGACTTCTCTCCAGAGACTATGAAAGCCAGAAGATCATGGGTTGATGTCATACAGACCTTAAGAGAACACAAATGCCAGCCCAGGCTACTGTACCCAGCAAAACTTTCAATTACCATAGATGGAGAAACCAAAGTATTCCATGACAAAACCAAATTTACACAATATATTTCCAAGAATCCAGCCCTTCAAAGGGTAATAAATGGAAAACTTCAATACAAAGAGGGAAACTATGTCCTAGAAAAAGGAAGAAAGTAATTTTCCAACAAAATTAAAAGAAGATAGCCACATGAACAGATTTCCAACTCTAACAACAAATATACGAAGAAACAACAATTACCTTTCCTTAATATCTATTAATATCAATGGACTCAATTCCCCAATTAAAAGACATAGACTATCAGAGTGGGTACATAAACAGGACCCAACATTTGTTGCATACAGGAAACTCACCTGAGTGACAAAGACAGACACTACCTTAGAATAAAAGGATGGAAAACAATTCTCCAAGCCAATGGACCCAAGAAAAAAGCTGGAGTAGCCATTCTAATATTGAATAAAATTGACTCTCACCCTAAAGTGATCAAAAAAGATAAGGAGGGATACTTCATATTCATCAAAGGTATGATCTACCAAGAGGAACTTTCAATTCTGAACCTCTGTGCTCCAAATGCAAGGGCATCTACATTCATACAAGAAACTTTACTAAAGTTCAAAGCACACATTCCACTGCACACAATAATAGTGGGAGACTTTAACACCCCACTCTCTGCAATGAACAGATCATGGAAACAGAAACTAAACAAAGACACAGTGAGACTAACAGAAGCTATGAAACGGATGGATTTAGCAGATACCTATAGAACTTTTTATCCTAAAACAAAAGGATATAACTTCTTCTGAGCACCTCGTGGTACCTTCTCCAAAATTGACCATATAATTGGTCACAGATCAGGCCTCAACAGATATAAGAAGATTTAAATAATTCCTTGCATCCTATCAGATCACCATGGACTAAGGCTGCTCCTCAATAACAGCATAAACAATAGAACGTTCACACATACGTGGAAGCTCAACAACTCTCTACTCAATGACAACTTGGTCAAGGAAGAAATAAAGAAATTAAAGACTCTCTAGAGTTTAATGAAAATGAAGTCACAACATATTCAAACTTACGGGACACAATGAAAGCAGTCCTAAGAGAAAAATTCATAGCTTTAAGTGCCTACAAAAAGAAACTGGAGAAAGCATATATCAGAAATTTGACAGCACATCTAAAAGCTCTAGAACAAAAAGAAGCAAATTCACCTAAGAGGAGACAAAGGCAGAAAATAATCAAACTCAGAGCTGAAATCAACCAAATAGAAACAAAAAGAACTATACAAAGAATCAACCAAACCAGGAGCTGGTTCTTTCAGAAAATCAACAAAATAGATAAACCCTTAGCCTGACTAACTAGAGGGCACAGAGACAGTATCCTAATTAACAAGATCAGAAATGAAAGGGGAAGCATAACAACAGGCACTGAGGAAATCCAAAAATTCATGAGATCCTACTACAAAAACCTATACTCAACAAAACTAGAAACACTGGATGAAATGGACAATTTTCTAGACAGATACGAGGTACCAAAGTTAAATCAAGATCAGATCAACAATCTAAACAGTCCCATATCTGCTAATGAAATAGAAACAGTCATTAATAGTCTCCCAACCAAATGAATTCCTGAACCAGATGGGTTTAGTGCAGAGTTTTATCAGACCTTCAAAGAAGATTTAATACCAATACTCCTCAAACTATTCCACAAAATAGAAACAGAGAGTACTCTACTAAATTTGTTCTATGAAGCCACAATTACTCTTATACCTAAACCACATAAAGACCTAACAAAGAAAGAAAACTTCAGACCCATTTCCCTTATGAATATTGATGCAAAAATGCTCAATAAAATTCCTACAAACCAAATCCAAGAACACATCAAAATGATCATCCAACATGATCAAGTAGGCTTCATCCCAGGGATGCAGGGATGGTTCAATATTCAGAAATCCATCAATGTAACTCACTACATAAACAAACTCAAAGAAAAAAACATATGATCATCTCATTAGATGCTGAGAAAGCATTTGACAAAATCCAACATCCCCTCATGATAAAAGTCTTGGAAAGATCAGGAATTCAAGGGCCATACTTAAACATAGTAAATGCAGTATCAGCAAACCAGTAGCCAAAATCAAACTAAATGGAGAGAAACTTGAAGCAGTCCCACTAAAATCAGGGACTAGACAAGGTTGCCCACTCTCTTCCTACTTATTAAATATTGTACTTAAAGTCCTAACCAGAGCAATTAGACAACAAACGGAGATCAAAAAGATACAAATTGGAAAAGAAGAAGTCAAATTATCACTATTTGCTGATGATATGATAGTATACTTAAGTGGCCCCAAAAATTCCACCAGAGAGCTCCTAAACCTGATAAACAACTTCAGCAAAGTAGCTGGATATAAAATTAACTCAAGAAATCAGTGACCTTCCTCTACACAAAGGATAAAAAGGCTGAGAAAGAAATTAGGGAAGCAACATCCTTTACAATAGTCACAAAAAATATAAAATACCTTGGTGTGACTCTAACTAAGAAAGTACAAGTTCTGTTTGACAAAAACTTCAAGTCTCTGAAGAAGGAAATTGAAGAAGATCTCAGAAGATGGAAAGATCATCCATGCTCGTGGATTTACAGGATTAATATAGTAAAAATGTCCATCTAAGCCAAAAGCAATCTACAGATTCAATGCAATCTCCATCAAAATTCTAACTCAATTCTTCACAGATTTAGAAAGAGCAATTTGCAAATTCATCTAGAATAACAAAAAACCCAGGATACCCAAAACTATTCTCAACAATAAAGTAACATCTGCTGGAATCACCATCCCAGACATTAAACAATACAAAGCAATTGTGATAAAAAAAAAAACTGCATGGTATTGGTACAGTGACAGGCAGGTAGATCAATGGAATAGAACTGAAGATCCATAAATGAACCCACAAACCTATGGCCACTTGATCTTTGACAAAGGAGCTAAAACCATCCAGTAGAAAAAAGACAGCATTTTCAACAAATGGTGCTAGCTCAACTGGCAGCTAGCATGTAGAAGAAGGTAAATTGATCCATTCTTATCTCCTTGTAGAAAGCTCAAGTCCAAGTGGATCAAGGACCTCCACATAAAACCAGATACACTCAAACTAATAGAAAAGAAAATGGGGAACAGCCTTGAGCACATAGGCACAGGGGAAAATTTCCTGAACAGAACACCAGTAGCTTATGGTCTGAGATCAAGAATCGACAAATGGGACTTCATAAAATTGGAAAGCTTCTGTAAGGCAAAAGACACTGTCAATAGGACAAAATGGTAACTAACAAATTGGTAAAAGATCTTTACTAATCCTATATCTGATAGAGGGCTAATATCCAATACATACAATGAACTCAAGAAGTTAGACTCCAGAGAACCAAATAACCCTATTAAAAAATGGGGTACAGAGCTAAACAAAGAATTATCAACTGATGGATACCAAATGGCTGAGAAGCACCTAAAGAAATGTTCAACATCCTTAGTCATCAGGGAAATGCAAATCAAAACAACCCTGAGATTCTACCTCACACCAGTCAAAATGTCTAGGATAAAAAACTCAGGTGACAGAAGATGCTGGAGAGGTTGTGGAGAAAGAGGAACACTACTTCATTGCTGGTGGGATTGCAAACTGGTACAACCACTCTGGAAATCAGTTTGGCAGTTCCTCCAGAAATTGGACATAGTTCTACCCGAGGACCCAGCTATACCACTCCTGGGCATATTCCCAGAAGACACTCCAACATGTAATAAGGACACATGCTCCACTATGTTCATAGCAGCCTTATTTATATTAGCCAGAAACTAGAAACAACCCAGATATCCCTCAACAGAGGAATGGATAGAGAAAATGTGGTATATCTACACAATGGAGTACTACTCAGCTATTAAAAACAGTGAATTTATGAAATTCTTGGGGAAATGGATGGACCTGGAGAATATCATCCTGAGTGAGGTAACCCAATCACAAAAGAACACACATGGCATGCATTCTCTGATAAGTGGATATTAGCCCAGAAGATCAGAATACACAAAGTACAATCCACAAATCACAAGAAACTCAAGAAGGAAGATCAAAGTGTGGATACTTCATTCCTTCTTAAAAAAGGGAACAAAATACCCATCGAAGGGTTTTCAGAGACAAACTATGGAGCAGAGACTGAAGGAAGGACAATCCAGAGACTGCTCCACCTTGGAATCTTTCCTGTATTCAATCATCAAATCCAGACACTATTGTGGATATCAGCAAGTGCTGGCTGACAGGAGCCTGATATAGCTGTCTCTGGAGAGGCTCTGACTGTACCCGACTAATACAGAAGTAGAGGCTCAGGCCATCCATTGGACTGAGTACGGGGTCCCCGGTGAACGAGTTAGAGAAAGGTCCCAAGTAGCTGAAGGGTTTGCAGCCCCTTAGGAGGAACAACAATATGAACTAACTAATACCCTCAGAGCTCCCAGGGACTAAAACTCCAACCAAAGACTACACATGGAGGGACTCATGGCTCCAGCAGCATGTGTATAGCAGAGGATGACTGAGTCAGTCATCAATGGGAGGAGAGGCCCTTGGCCCTGTGAAGGTTCTATGCCCCATTCTATTGGAATTCCAGGGCCAGGAAGTGGGAGAGGGTTGGGTGGTGAGCAGGGGAGGGGGGAGGGAACAGGGGATTGTTTAAGTATTAGGTTTTTTTCTTATTTTATTTTCTTTTTCTTTTTTTCTTTTGGAGGGGAACCTGGGAAAGGAGATATTGTAAGTAAAGAAAACATCTAATGAAAAAAAAAAGGATTATAAAATTGAATTTTTTCTTGTTTTTTGTATCCATAGGAAATAATACAGATATCATTATTTATTCCTTCAATAGACAGACATTATCTAAAATCTGTCACAATGTGGTTGTATATTAAAATAAGCAATATACTACAAAGAACCACCAATAAATGTACATAACTCCTTAAAATTTTCCTATATAATAAAGAGCATATTGATTGGTTTATTTTAATATAAAACTATGATTTTACCATGATGAAAATTAGTTCAATTAATGTTTGGGAAAACTAGTATCAGATTCTAATTCTTCTCTTATGGATTTGAAACACCATTTAGAAAATAAAATAAAATTATATGGGGAGGTTCACCTGGGCTCTTTCTTTCTGATTGATTAACTGGAGGGAGGAATATGAGTTACAGATTTATACAACTAAAATAGTAAAGTTATTTGCCAGCTCATTGGTTCATAGCACTTTTAGTTGCAATTTTCATGGCATTTATTTATTTATTTATTTATTTATTTATTTATTTATTTACAGGGCAGGGAAAGATTTGTGTTGATTGGTGGACAATTTATTTACAGTAGTCATTTCTCGCATTCCACTATGTAGAAGTTCTAAGGATCAAAACTGATTTATCAGCCTTGGGCGCAATTTGGCTTTACCAGCAGAGCCATCTCTCTGATCTCAATTCACAACAGTTTTAATGGAGGCTCTTTATGTCTTCATATAGCCCCATGAAAGTAAATACTTTCATCAAATACACACACACACTTAGCAAAAGCAAAATTATTTACCTGCCATAGAGGAATAGTATCAAAACAGATTAATCATGAAATTAGAGTGTTTATAATTCTTTACACGTGTACTAAAAAAAGTTTGGATTTATATAAAATTTGTTCTTTGATATATATAATTGTTGATTTTATATATTAAGTTGACATAGTCACAGAATGCCTAGTTAATGTGCCAATTGTTATTCCTTGGTCTGTGAGTGTTTTTTTCCAGAAGGTACTGATTCATGAGTAATTTCTTGAGTAAAGTAGATGGTTCTCCCTAACATGGGTTAGCTTCAGATGGTCCATTGAGGTACTGAATAAGGAGGACAGATTCTATCATCAACTGTTTATATACTGTCTATATTCTGCTCAACTCTACCTCTCTTCCTGAACACCCTGTTTAGAATGTTAGTTCTTTTCTCTCAGAGCACTACTGTTTCTCGTGCTTTAAGGATTAAGCTAGTGCCTTACCTCAAGTGGAGAGTTGCCTCAATGGTTAACAACATTTTTTGATCTCACAGATAACTTATATTGTGTGAATATATGAATGTACACGTGCATACAATAAAAAATATAAAATATGACGCTAGTATTAATTATGCACTGAGGATATTAACTATGGACACGGTGACACATCCTTGGTGCATGTATAGATGGAAACATAAGCTTAGAGGGAAATAACAATCAGGAAAGAGGCAGAAAATTCCATCATGGGAGTTATAGTATATTATACTATTAGGTTTTTTAATGAGACAAAATAACTTGGAGCTATCTTTATGCCTATCATTTATAACAGTTTCCAGCACTCAAATATTGGCTTACAACAATCCATAACTCAGAGTTCAGGGGATTCAAAACTCTTTTCTGACTTCAGTGGTGGAACACATTAGGAAAGCCTACAAGCAAGCAAAGCACTGGTGTGCATAAAAGATAGAATAAATAAATGAGAGAAACAAAGACAGAGAGACAGAGAGGGGTGGGTGGACTAGAAGGCACACCATGAGAACTCCTGGTTTTCCTGTCATCAGACATAGAAAGAAACCTACCTTACTATCAACCAACCAGACCCCCTAGAGCTCCCAGGGGCTAAACCACCAAGCAAGAAATACACATGGAGGGACTTATGGCTCCAGCCACATGTGTAGCAGAGGATGGCCTTGTTAGACATCAGTGAGAGGAGAAGCCTTCAGTCCTGTGAAGGTTTGATGCCCCAGTGTAGGGGAATGCAAGGGCAAGGAGGAGGGAGTGGGTGGGGGATCACCCTCATAGAATCATGAGTAGGGAGTTTTGAGGGTACCAGAAGAGGGGATAACATTTAAAATGTAAATAAAGAAAATACTTAATTTTTAAAAGAGAAAAAAACCTACCTCACTTGCTTAGTACACATTTATAGCATATTTCTTACCTTCTAGGATACCATGTGCATCAATTTCTTTAAAAAATTAAATACATCTGTCCCTCTGTCTTCTGTCTCTGTCACTTTATCTCTAGATATATGAATGAAAGGATAAAAAATGATAGGCATAAAGATAGCTCCAAGTTATTTTGTCTCATTAAAAAACCTAATAGTATAATATACTATAACTCCCATGATGGAATTTTCTGCCTCTTTCCTGATTGTTATTTCCCTCTAAGCTTATGTTTCCATCTATACATGCACCAAGGATGTGTCACCGTGTCCATAGTTAATTTCCTCAGTGCATAATTAATACTAGCGTCATATTTTATATTTTTTATTGTATGCACGTGTACATTCATATATTCACACAAATTTACAAATATATGAATACACACAAACTTTGAAGCTCAAACAACTCTACAGAAAGAACTATAGGCAGCTTAGGGATGCTGAAAGCAAGACAAATAGTCTTCCTCAGGGAAAAGCACACCAACTGGTTATGCTGGTAAAATAATCAGCCCTTAAAACACACACGAAGTAACCTAATTACAACGCAACAGATTTTACTTATGCTTGTACCCGTGTTTGTGTGTGTGTGTGTGTGTGTCTGTCTCTCTCTCTCTCTCTCTCTCTCTCTCTCTCTCTCTCTCTGTGTGTGTGTGTGTGTGTGTGTGTGTGTGTGTGTGTGTGTGTGTGTGTGTGTGATAACAATTAATAGAAAAAGAGGCCAAGAATTTGACAAGGACAAGGAAGCAGTATCCAGAAGGGTTTGAGGTTAGGAAAGGAAGAAACGTTATTACTATATTATCTCCTCCCAGAAAAGAAAAGAAAAGAAAAGAAAAGAAAAGAAAAGAAAAGAAAAGAAAAGAAAAGAAAAGAAAAGAAAAAAGGAAAAATATCTTCTATATCCAAATAAACTATGTAATAAATGTTTGAATTACTAGGAAGTAATTAATAACAGTAGCCCCAATTTATAAGTCTAGATCATACCAGTTTAGGCTAGAAAAGGCAGATCTCAAAGCTGAGTAAGACTCCACAGATTAATACTGGTGTGGATTTAGTCATTTTATTTGCTGCCTATTTATAACACTTTATATATAAATAAGTTTTGGTATTTTATTTTTTTACTGTAGCATTTACCAGTGTAATAGTATTAATTTACATTCTTGCTTAATGCCACATTTATTATTTTTATTGCCTAATTAGAGTTTCATAGTTTGGTATTGACATTTTCAAACACAAATATTGATTAATAAATTAATATGTAAATTATATTGATCTTTCATCTGTGAATTTTTGGAAATTCTTCAACAATTTACTTTGGTCTTTTAACTAAGTGCTTGGATATAAACAGCTTCAATTTTTTTACTAGTGGCTCAATGCATAACTTCCACTCCTAATGCACGTTTGGCTTTTCTCAGTGACAAAGAGCTTTGTGTATCTTATATTTAGCTTCACATTTATAGTACCTTATCATCATTGTAGGTAGTATGGTAGTATGCTGGCAGATGCTGCAGCAGTAGCTGAGAACTACATTCTCATCAGTGAATAGAAAGAGAGACACACACACACACACACACAGAGAGAGAGAGAGAGAGAGAGAGAGAGAGAGAGAGAGAGAGAGAGAGAGAGAGAGAGAGGCAAAGTCAGAGGCAGAAGCAGAGGAAGAGGAAGGCAGACAGACAGGCACTATGGTTTTGGAATTGGCTTTTAATACCTCAAAGTTCACTGCCAGTGACACACTTCCCACAACAAGGCCAACTTCCTAATCCTTCTAATACTATCAAAGAATTCCATCAAAACTGAATAAGTATTCAAATACATGAGCCCATGGAACCATGTTCATTGTTGCTCCATTCATATTAGTCAGAAATTGGAAACAGCCTAGACCCTCAACAGAAGAATAGATAAAGAAAGATATGGCACATTTCCACAGTGGACTATTACTCAGTTCTTTTTTTTTTAAAATGACATCATGAAATTTGCAGATAAATGGACAGAACTAGAAAAAATCATCCTGAAAGAGGTAACCCATACCCAGAAAGATAAATAGAGTATTATTCACTTGTATTTATATATTAGCCATTAAATAAATAAGGTATAATGATAGACTCAGAGAGGTTAGGAATAAAAGAAGGGACTAGCAGGGACATTTGGATCTCCCTGGAAGGAGGAAATAGAATAGATTCTATGAGTAGACTATCCACAGGGAAGGAAGGAATAGGAACAGGGAAGAAAGATGGGATTGAGGGAAGGAGTGAGAGGGAAGACTGAATCTTCCTGTAATATATGAAGGCAATCCTAATGAAATCTCCAAATGAGGAAGAAGGAAACTCAAATGGTCATCCCTTCTCACCAAGTGTCTGGTACTGAGTTTCCTCCAATTGACTGTTGGCTGAAAAGGTGCTATGGAAACCCCCAAACAACTCAGGTTACTGATAAGACAATAAGCTCCTCTCCACCAACTGACAGCAAGCCCCCATTGGTGCAGACAACACTCACAATATATTGAACAGCAGAAGGTCATGCTGGTGTCTACAAAGAACCTTCAACCCCTTGTCTTACTGATTTTTGAAATAGAAAAGTAGTCTGCTGGCCACCAAAAGAGAAAAAAGCAAACAGCACCCTAACCACAAAACTTTTGATCTACAAAGTGCCTGCAAAATATGCAAGGGCAGTGTTGGCACAACTCTTGTGGGATTTTACTTATGGCACACACCATGAGATGTAACTCATATCTGATAGTGTTTGGGTGAGCAAGAACCAGACTAGATAGTCCAGAGAACTAAAGTAAAACCAAATACTACTGGTCTAAAAAATAATAACAATAAAATAACCCTTAATGATATTCTGCTCTACTCTTAGATAAGTGCCTTATTCAACTATCAACAGAGAGGCTTCATCCTGCAACAGATGGGAACTAATACAGAGACTCACAGTAAGACATTATGCAAAGAGAAAGACATTAGAACATACAGCCCCAAATAAGACTTTTCTATCCAATCCTTCCCTTCAGAGATTAGGGAAATGGAAAGAGGAGGCAGAAGGTGTTGGGGAAAGGGGTATAGAGGACACTAGAAGAACAAGGCCTTCTAAGACACCTGAGCAAAGCTCATATGAACTCACAGAGACTAAAGCAGCAATCACAGTACCTATGCAGGTCCGCACCAGGTCCTCTGTGTATATCCTATAGCTTCAGTTTTAACACTTCTATGTAACTCCTTAATGTATAAAACGTGTGTGTCTGCTTCTTGTGCATTCTCTTAGACTCTTTAAATTTTCTATTGGCTTCGCTTGTCTGACTTCAATATAATGTTTTTTTTTGTTTCATTACGTTTTATTTTGTGATTTTTTTTTTTTGTTGTTGTTGTTATCTCTTAGAAACCTGATCTTTTCTAATGAGAGATAGACAGAGAATGGATCTGGGTGGGCGAGTGGAGAAGAAACTGGGAGGAGTGTAGATGAAGGGGAAATGGTATTCAAATTATATCTTGGAAGAAAAGAATCTGTACTTACTAAAAGTGAAAAAGTAAAATTAAACAAAACCAAATAAATGAGTCTATGAGGACCACTTTTATTCAAACCACTACAGAGCCTGTGAGATTTCTTCAGTCCATGTTGGAATGCCAACTGGTGCTGACATTGTTCAAATCTTAGTTAAGTAGCTCTTTTGTTGACATTTCATGGGTGTAGCTTCTCTGAT
>JADRCC010566773.1:0-14888 GCA_019843855.1 Hylomyscus alleni
AAAAAAAAAAAAAAAAAAAAAAAAAAAGACAAAAAACAGGAGGAAGCTGCAGGCCAGGCCAGGACCCATGGTAGCAAACCTATTCCTGGAATCCAAGGGAGGCAAGAGCCCCACAGGAAACAGGAATGGCAGAGGGTGGTGGATGCCAAGATAGACACAAAGGGTCATCATTGAGCTACATGTGGGTCAACCTTCCTGGACAGTTCTCCAGGGGCAGCAAGCAATGATGGCCACAACTCAGGCATCCACCTCTTATGGTGGCCAAAGCTAGGCAGATCCCAGAGAGAAGATCTTTGTGAATTGCCAGTGAGCACACGACCCCTACTTCACAAAGACCCTCACAGAACCCACCTGTCTTTATGGCCCTGTCAAGTCAGCATGATTTGGTATCCAACTGATCCAAAAGCCTGTTCCAAGAAAGCATAGAGGAGGCACACACTATCACCCCATCCTTGAATTTCCTGTGCAAATACATTATCAGGGCACTCAAGGAACCAGCAGTGCAAAAAGATAGAGGCACATGTCCCAGAAGCACCTAAGATCAGAGGAAGCTAACCCCAGAGAAGCTACAGGATAGCACATCCAGAAGATCCCGGTGAGCACTAGACAGTCATCCCAGGTCAGCACCCGGGCTCTGGAACATGCCATGGCCTTGTCATGATGTTGCAGGGTGGAAGTCAGGCTCAGAACACTTAAGAGGGCAGAGCTCAGAGATTTAAGGCTATCATTGTGAGAAAACAGATAAGGGACACTACAATGCCTCCAGGAGTCCAAGAGCTAAGCAAGAGTTGGGAGGAGGGGGAGATGAGCCAGCACAGAATGTATGAACCTTCTTTTCAAGCCCAAGAGAAACAAAGCCTTGAAAAGGAAGGGCGTGTATAGTGCCAGGTGGGACAAATCCAGACTTATAGCAAGGTAGTGTCACAAAGTTGTCCAACAGCAGGATGGAAAATAGTAGTAGCAGTGGTAAGGGACTTCCAAGAGAAAGGAGAGTCACCTGCAAGGAAATGAAGCACACTGGTGGCTGTTCTCTCCAAAGCAGCTGCACCTTGGTGGATTCCATTAACATCCAATGTGGAGCAAAGACTCAACCAGGCCCCTCATGTCCCATGGACTCTGCTCACAGTGGGACAGTGAATAAGGATCATCTTGTTTGTCTCTTAGGAAGCTACTTAAGAGTGTTCTCCGGGAAAACAGTGGAGAGTAAGAATCTGAAGAAGAGAATGATGAATTGGCCAGAGCGGAGGGCAGAGTGGACAGCTGAGGGAAGAACACAGGGTGGAGTCCTTTCCCGTGGGAGTTGGAAGCTTCTGGAGGAAGGGAACCCCATGTCATACATACAACAACTGAGTGTTGGGAGAAAACACCTGGGCTCTGAAGGGCAAGGAGGACAAGATGGCGCAAGGTGACAGGAGTCCATAGGGCCATGCAAACAAGCAGAAGGTGGTGGGCATCCACGTGGCTTAGCAGGTAAAAACTCTTGCTTTCAAGCTGAACAACCTGAGTATAATCTTCAGGACCCATGTATAGGTGGGAGGAGAGAACCACTCCACAAAGTTGTGTTTTGTCTTCCACATGCAGTCTGTGGTGCATGCGCATCACATGTAAGAGTAATTGTCTAAAAGAAGAAAGAGCAGAGCGGAGGTGGAGGAAGAGGAGGAGGAGGAGGAGGAGGAGGAGGAGGAGGAGGGGGGGGAGGAGGGGGAGGATAAAGAGGATGGAAGATCACTGGTCTCAGACAATAGGGGGAAAATAGAGCCTGGGTGTGCTGGGTTTGTCTGCAGTGTCTCTGTGATGATGAGGTGGCAGCCATAGAGAATGGAGCCCTTGTACCCTACCAAGAAGACTACCTTCGCCTCCTCCCTTAGGACCTCATCTCTGTTACTTTTTCTCATTGCTGTGACCCAAGACCTGGCAACTTAAATGAAGAAGGTTTCATTTTGGCTGTCAGCATGAGGAGTCCATCATGGTTGTAGACAGATGTTCAATGGGAGGATGCTTGTTCATATCTGGGTGCATCCGGAAGCAAAGAGAGGGGAACACTGTGTGCAGTCAGCTCTTCCCCTTTCCTTTTGATTCAGCCTAAGACCCCAGCCCATCAATGGTGCCTCCACATTCAAGGTATATAATCTGCCCCAGTCAATCATGCCTTCACAGATACATCAAAAAAAATGTCTCATTGATTCTCTTCAGGTGTTGACTTAGGGTTTCCATGGCTGCGTTGGGACACTATGACCCAAGCAGGTTCCTGAGGAAAGAGTTTATTTAGCTTACACTTCCACATGGTAGTCCATCATTGAAAGAAGCCATCAAGACAGGAGCTCAGACAGGGCAGGAACCTGGAGGCTGATGCGGGGGCCATGGAAGGATGCTGCTTACTGCTTGCTTCCCATGGCTTGCTCAGTCTACTTTCTTATAGAACCCACGATCACCAGCCCAGGGATGGTACCACTCACCATGGGCTGGGCCTTCCTCTATTGATCACTAATTAAGAAAATGCTTATAGACTTGCCTACAGCTGGGTTTTATGTGGAGGAATTTTCTCGATTGACTCTCCCTCCTTTCAGATAACTTTTGTTCAGTGTTTCTCAACTTTCCTAAAACTGTGACCCTTTAATACAGTTAGTTCTTCATGCTGTGGTGACCCCCACCCAACCATAAAATTATTATTGTTGCTACTTCATAACTGTAATTTTGCTACTGTTATGAATCATAATGTCAATGTCTGATATACGAACCCTGTGAAAGGGTTGTTTGCCTCCCAAAGAGGTCCCTACCCACAGGTTGAGAACTGCTGCACTGGTTTGTGTGCCAAGTTGACATAAGACAACCGGCACATGCGTGTCCAACCTCTTCACATTGGGATGGGCATATTGTTATTTACAAATTTCATATTGAAAATGACTGATGTAAGAGAAACAAACAAAAAATAGCCCATAATGTTTTAAGTTTATGATTGCATGTTGAGCAGAATTTAAAACTCCCCACCCTCACCCCTACCGCATGCAGCATAGGGTATAGGCTGGACATAGTTTTTAGGTGTTTCTCTTTTTTAATTTTATTTTTATTTGTCTGCACATGTGTATCGTGCATGGCATGTGTGTGAAGCGCCTGTGTGGGACAAGAGAGGACATCAGATCTCCTTGTAGCTGGAGTTACAGATGGATGTGAGCTGCAGAGTATGGGAATTGAACTCATGATCTCTGGAAAACCAGAGAGTACTGGTGACCACTGAGCCATTTATTAATCCAACCAAGTTAGCACGGTAACTCAGCCAACACTGTGGTGTCTACCTGGAGTTTGGTTTTCCCCTTCTAAGAACATCCCAGAAACAGAGCTTGGCTTGGGGCACCTGGTCTGGGGCAGAAGCAAATGTTAGTGTTAAGGGGCTATAGGTACCAGTGAGTAGAACCAGGAGCCAGGCAAGAAGAAGCTGTCACCCTCAGCAGTATGGAAGTAGCGATGGACAGCGGATGCTACAGTAAAGGGGGCTTAAGCTGTCTATACCAGCTGAAAGTACCAGACAGCCCAACGTGAGTACCCAGAACTCAGGCCACAGAGGAAGAAAATTGCAGGGTGAAATTCACTCTCATGTCCTATAGGTTGAATTAAAAATACACCATGCCTTGGTTTTAGTAAGGGCCATGAATACCACTTAAGGTCCACAGGTAAGGAATGGACATGTTTATTGTCTCATTAGTGAAAGGTCACCAGTTACTATGGTAGACATCCTCGCTCTAGACCTGGAACTGGGATGAACCAGATACACTAAGGGGTTATAATGACACATGGTTTCTGACAAAGTCAAGAAGTGACAGGTGAGGTGACAGTTCACATAGTGAGAACCCGTGAGCTTATTGTCCCGTACAGTTGGCACCAGCTGAAACAAGCAGTTACACCTGAGCCAGAGAAAGTGCTCAGGTCACTGTGGGACCTGTGTGGGTAGAGAGAAGAACATGACTCCCCAGAAACTGAAGTCCTTCTCCCCTGTGTCCCTGCTATCTGCTGGGGCTTGTGTGTTCTTCCTGAGTCTATTGCCATAGGGAACACAGACAACATGGGACTTTGTAAGGATTCAGAGTCACGTCCAGGGTGGGTCTTCTCTCTCAGTTCATCTTTCTTGGGATGCTCTCACAGACACACTCAGCAGCATGCCTCATTAATACCCTAAGCATAGTTCAATCAAGCTGGGTATTCTAATTAACCATCACAGACACCAAGGGTGTCCGGCTGTGGTCCTCCTTGCTAATCTCACTCAATGGAGTTGGAGGAGGTTTCAGGGAGGAGCCAGGAGAAGGCTCTGGAACTGAAGAAAGCCCGGCCAGGCAAAGACCTTTGTCACTGTGAACAAGAGGCTGGAGTTCAAGTAAAAGAGAGAAGGGGAGGTGGGATGAGCTCTTAGCAACACACACAGACACAGACACAGACACAGACACTGACACAGACACACACACACACAGAAAGAGAGAGAAAGAGAGAGAGAGAGAGAGAGAGAGAGAGAGAGAGATGCGACTCCTCAGAGATGTGGCCCTTGGGGCTGCTGTAAGTCGGGGACATCTTATATTCTGTACTGTTCCCCATGGATCAACATGAATCTTAGAATCAAATATGGAGGGAAATAAAAATTCTCTATCTGGGAAAGGAAATCTCATTCATCATGTCTCTGTCCCTCTGTAGAGGATGGTCTTGGGCTAACCTTCCCCAAATTACCATGGATCCCACTCTACAGACACAGAAGGGAAGGCGGCTTTTCTCCAAGCTGCCCACGGATCCCACTAGCCCAGTCTGGAAATCCCTATGCTTGTGCCACATGCTCTGGGGGACACCCAGTGGCTTGAAAAACAAAAGCCTGTGCTGCTTCAGGTTCTTAGTCACATGTAACCCAAAACAGGGAGTGTCAGGGTGACCCTCCAGTCTGAGTGTCTGTTATGTGGTGTTTGTCAGAACTGTCTTCCCAGATTTTTCCCTTCAAGTGTTTTACCCCTCAACACCCCAGAATGGAGATAGATTTGGGATAGGGCCTTTCAAAGGGTGAAAGGTCAAATAAGGGAATTGGGACAAGGTCTGGTCCAGTCTGATTGTGTCCGCCAAAGAAAACCTGTCTGTGGACAAGCACAGGGTGACCACGTAGGGACACAAGGAAGTGGCAGCCACTACAGACCTCAGAGAGCAGCCTTGCAAGGGCCATCCCACTGACCCCTTGACCTTGGACTTTCATCCTCCTGAATGGGAGGGAGTAAGTTTTTGTTGTTTAACCTGTGAACCTGTGACCCAAACTACGTATGGCTTAGAGAGAGGGAGAAAGAGTTGTTCCCAGAAGGCTCTGGTATGGGGTAGGAACAATCTAGGGAGTTGAAGAAGGGCGTGGGAGGCAACCGCATTTTAATGAATGTGTGTTCTCATCTTCTGTGTTGTCTTTGGGATTTTTATCTTGGAAATGAAATTTAAAACACATGTGGGAGGTTTAATGAATTGGAAATATCTGCCTCATGGCTGTTCCAAGGGTGGGGGGAAACAACTAAACTAAAATTAGAAAGGAAAGTGTTTGTACTATTTGGGAAGCATTATAAAGCTAGATGCTAAACTCAGTTCCCACAAGGCTGGCTGGGTTGGGAACGGACCAGCTATTGTGACCCAGCACATAACACACACAGCCTGACAGCCATCATGGAACCCTGGTTAGGAGGCAGAAGGTGAAGCTCACCAAGACTCGTGCTGGCAGCGATGTGGTAACATAGATGTTTGTATTTCCCTGCCTCATTCCCACCTGAGCAAAGTGCTGCGGGCGGGGGCGGGTAATATTTCATGATGTGTTTAGAGAAAGGATTAATGGCCAAAGACAAAATTGTTAAAAGAAAAACCTGTGACGTACAGACGCAGGGCAGAAAGTGGCCCAGGGAGGTCATACACTCGCCAGCATGTAAATAAGAAACTGTTTACAGTCTGTTGTGGAATAGCACAAATGTGAACAGGAGCAGGAGAGGTTTACTCTCAAGAACACCAAATATGGCAACAGCCGAGGCTCAGTGCAAACTACGGGGGCCCATGTGACAGGCCACCTGGGACTAGGGGGAAGGCGGCCATAGTCCTGGAGAGATGGCCAGGGCTGTGTGTAGAGATGTGTATATTGAGATAGGCATTAAAGAGACATGAATCCACTCCTCATTTGATCTTCTGCTTCCATGCCTGCTGTATGCCATGAACCAGGCTAACTGTGTGTGTTGAACTGACAAGTGGAAGTTAGTGCATTCTCTCCAGACCCTGGAGGACGCAGCTGTCTCTGAGCACATGTAGAGGTACTGTCTAGGAAGTGTGAGGACAGTGGGGATGAGGGTGGGTGCCTTTAGAGAGGTGCTGCTACAGGAGGGGGTGGGTGTATCTGAGTGAGAGCAAGCTGACTGTTTTAGTTAGGGTTTTATTGCTGTGAAGAAACACCAGGACCACAGCAACTCTAATAAAGAACCACATTTAATTGGGGCTAGCTGACAGGTTCAGAGGTTCAGTCCATTATCATCATAGCAGGAGCATGGCAGCTTCCAGACGGGCATAGTGCAGGAGGAGCTGAGAGTCTACATCTTCATCTGAAGGATGACTTGCTCTCACGTAGTTAGGAGGAGGGTCTCACTGCCCACCCCACACTGACACACTTCCATCAACAAGGCCACATCTTCTAATAGTGCCACTCCCTGGGCCAAGCATATTCAAACCACCACACTGATCCTGGGGGAAGTAGGTGGGGAGGAAGGCTGAGGGATGACCAGGTTTATCAAGAGACTCTCAACCCATCCAGGAGCTACTCTTTCTCCTCTGTGCCCCAGGAAGCCCGGCAGGAATGAAGCCACCATCCTGTGCATGAGCTGGACAGGAAGGGGGTTGTTAGAGACAGGGGCAGATAGTGTGAGCTTTCATGGAAGCAGAGACTCAGAAGAGGGGACAGGACAAGCCATTGCAACCTGTGAGTGTGGTGAAGAACTGAGGTTGGGTAAGATGTCCTCGGCCTGACCTTCAGAAGCTGAGAAGGTCAACAACAGCATGCACTGTTGACATATACCAGAGGAAAGAGGAGCGAGGAAGGGAGGAGAACACAGCACACTCCCAAACTGCCCGTGTTTGTCTCCATAATTACAGACAATCTTCTCCTTCCATTGTTTGTTTCCCAAGTTCTGCACTGAACAAAGATTGACCGTGTAATCTAAAGAAATGTATTATGAAGAAGATAAAAGTGGCTCACAAAGCCTCCTCGCCTCTGTCTTGCTGGATCCCATCAGCTGGCCACTCGGGTCTCCTATAAGTTGGCAGCTCAGCTCAGCTCCAGCTGTCTAGCAGCTGTGCAGACCCTGCTGGACTTCCCTCAAAGGCTGCTGGTCAGACTGTCCACCATGTCTTCCTGTGATGTGTCAGGGAGACACTGTCAGGATGTGCTGTGCTCCAGAGAAGCAGTGTCCCAGCCAAGCAGTGTGCAAACACACACACACACACATACACACACACACACCCCATACACACTGAAGTTGTGCATCATCACACAGCCTTGCAATGCAGACTCAACTATGCACATCCACACTTAGCCTTGCATGCCTAGCTGCATGCACTCCAAATGCAGGCAGTAAGGTAGATCTGGGGAGAATGAGCAAGCTCCCACTTCTTCTGAACCACCCAGACCTGAGTGGGATACACTGCACTTGCTTTCCTGGGGCACTGGTAGTCAGGTTCAAGGAAGTCTCAGGTGCCCTGGACGTGATATACACTCACACTGGGGATCTGTAGCATTCATAGCCGAGGTAGGTACTGAGCTGAGTCATACCATGGCCACTCTTCTGGGACACACAGCCCTTCCTGCAGTGCACTGGGGCTGTTGGGATGCTCACCGAAGACACTTGTAGTCCTGACCCCTGAGGGGTGTGGGATGCTACCAGGAGAAAGGTAAGAAGTGGTCTCTCAGGGATCACCCAGGGTAGGACAGGGCAAGATAAGCTGAGTTAGGGCTGCAGCATCTTTGGCCATTCTGGAGCCTGGCTGTGGAAAAACATGGGGTCTCTTCACCCCAAAGAATCTGGACCCTCTAGAGGAGATGGTAAGCCTCTGCCTCCTGACACCAGCTGTGCCAGCTTAGGCAAGTTCCTTAACCTCTCTGTGTTGGGTTCGTTAAAGACTAAGATGAATAACATTTTGATGGCCAAAATAGCCTTTGGGCTATATAAGTGGCTGCCTAGAGGGACCCAAAGGGTCTCAGCCAGCCCTCCAGGGCCCCCAGGAGCTCCTGTCCTCCAGGAGCCGGTGTGCTCCCTGACCTTTCCCCACTTCCGCCCCATTTCCTATCATACTGGTGCTCTCAAATCCCTAGAAGATAGCAACATTCCAGAAACTTCCATCCGAGCTTGAAACAAATAACTTTTTATTCCTCCTCCTAGAGAAAATGGAATCTGGCCAGATGTGCACCTGGAGGAGGGAGAGAACCCTGGAGTCTATGAGTGAGGCACAGGGGGACACGTTTGAAAATGGTGGCAGAGAGGCAGGGACATGCAGGCCACACCCAGGCTTGAGGGTGAGAAGAGAACGCACTGGCTAAGAGGCACCCCTGGCTCCTGATTGTGGGCAGAGGAAAGCCAGTCAAGGTTAGATGCCTGTCGTCTGGCCTTATCTTCCTAACAGAGTGACAGGCTGGGACTGGGGCCAGAACCCGCACCACTGCTGCTTCTGGGTAATAATTTTCTCCTGCATGGACTTGGGTGGGGACAAATGTTATACTGAGAAGTATTTTCATGGCAGGGTCACAGTAGGCTTTTAAGGGGTGATTAAGTGTGCACATCTGGCCATTTTCTCTAGAAACAGGAATAACCAGTATTGGTTGCAAATCTCAGATGGAAGTTTCTGGAATGTTGCCATCTTGTAGGGATTTGAGACCATCAATATGATAGGAAAGTGGGTCTGTGTATGAGAGGAGGGTTATGGAGCATACAAGGCTCCCTGAGAGGGGGAGCTGCCATCCCATCAAAGCTACACCCTGGGGAAGCAGAAGAAGCAGGGTTAGGCATGGGTCCCTTGGAGCTCTGTTCTGGCATAGCTTACTGCATGAAATGTCAGGCACAAGTAGCCTGGGTGGGGTTGCAGCAGGTGTGTGGATATCCACAGTAGAAGGTGATGGTCAACAGTCAACACAAATGGGAGTGGTGAGATATGTCTGGAATAGAAAGGGGGGCCTGAACCTATCCTGGTTGAGCTCTGAAGTTACACAGGGTAACAGGGAGTTGAAAGTCAAACTGAAGTCAGAAGGCAGTGTTTAGAGAACTCGATGATTTCCATACTGCATGGAAGTTCAGAAAGCCTTATGGACAGGCACATGTAAGGAAGAGATGGGCAAGGTTTAATGAGAAGTGTTCTGGAGGGAGAAGCTGACCTAGAGTGGCCTGCACAAGTAATGGGGACCCCAAGAGCTCTGAGAGAGACCATGGAGAGCAGTAAGTCAGCTGCTGGCCTAGACGGGGAAGAGGCCACGTGGATAGAAATGCTATGCCAGGTCAGCCTGCAGAGAAAAGGCTGAAAGACATGAGAAGCATGCAGCCACATGTCCACCTTGCAGGTACCCCAAAGGAGCCACACACAGTTGGGCTGTGAGTGGCCTTTTGCTTAAAGATATCACTGCACAGTGGGTAGGAGGATGGATGGGCCGATGGTAACTCAGAGACAGTGGCACTGTCAAAGGTCAGGTCAGAAAACAGAGAAGACTGTCACCATCAAGGGACATGCCCCCAGTAAGCCCCAAAGGGGTGTGTACGGGAGTTCAGAAGAGGATACATCCACAGAGGAGGTAGGTTTGCTTAACGATGGGCTCAGGCAATATTTAACAGCAAATGAGACAATAAAACATGTAATTAGCAGACGCGTTGACACCACTGCCAGGATGACAATGGAAGGCGCCAAACCAGTCGAAGATTAGTAGATTCGTTGTCAGCTCGTAAGGGAGCTAGCTAGAGGCAGGTGGGCTCCAGAGGAGGAGGAAATGGGGGGCCTGGAGATGGAGGGGGCCTGCTCTGAGTTAGGTTCTGCTGTTGGGAAGAAAGGCTGTGAATCCTGTATCCTGCTCGTGGCCCCAGGCATGCAGCTCTGTGCTTGTGTTCATATTATGGGGCTACCGATGGCAGGAACTTCATGGGAAGACTGGGAAGACCCAGTGGAGACTGGTATCCACTCCACAGACTGCCTGACTTAAGGGCGGAGTTGATACCGCTGTCCTTAGTAGGACTCATTGCCTCCAACATCCTTAGCACCATCAGTTCCATGGCCCTCAACATCTACACTGTCACTGTCAACATTATTGTAACACTATTGCTATCACCATCACACTACTGACCCCGGAGGTGACTGTTGACACCACAACTGGCCTCATGGTCACCCCCACTCGTACTCTCAGTGCTATTCATATCACAACCACAGCCATCACTCTGCCATCAGTATCCCTTCATCACCATCACCATCAGCAGTAGCAATGCTGTAACTGTCCTCATCACTCACAACACCATCAGAATCAGTGTCACACTGTAGATGCCATACATATCCTATCACCACCATCATTACTGTTACCACAATCACCATCATGGTCATCATCACCCTCCTGACCACTGTCATCAACCTCACCACACCGCATCGCCACTATTGCCACCACAGCCATCACCACCACCAACTCCATCATCCCTATCTTCACCACCAAGAATAGCAATAGCATCCCCCTCACTGTCTCCATCACTTTGACCATTGAGGGGAACCATCATTGATGTCACCCTGCCATCACCATCAATACACCCTTGTTTTCATCATGACTGACATTACTGTCACTATTGTGACATCATTACTGTCACCCAGAATACTGTTGAATCCACACCTATGCTACACAATCATCTTGCATATCCCTGTCTTTGCTGTGGCTCCCTGACAGGGTATGAGGGGGACCCTTGGATCTCCCAGGAACATCTGAAGCAGTCTCTCTGCATTCAGATTGGTCCCAAGAGGAAGGAAAGAGGGGTCACATGACTTGCCCAGTGTCACAGAGCATTAGTGTGATATTACTTGTGGATACCAGGGGTGGCCATCAACCACAGTACCTGTCATGGCCACTTACCACGTTATTTTTACCCCTCTCTCTTACTAAGGGAAGTTGGGAAAGGAGACAGAAGTCTTGCAGAATATTGCCTATGTTTGCCAGGCAATTCCTGAGCTCAGTCCTTGAAAGTTCCTGGGGATTTTGAGAGGAAGGAATGGTGAGATCACAATAGGGGGTGGAGTTAGAGAAGGGCTAGGGTAGAGGAATGAGTATGGAATAGGAAAGGCAGGGCTATCACCCTCACTAGTTGGGTAGCCTAGAAAAAATTCCTAGCCTTTCTGTGTGTCCAGAGTGCCACTTTGCCCAGAACAGGATAGACTGCAGTATATGCTGGTGACCTCCTCTGCATCCCTTCTTTTCTTCTGAAGGAAGCAGAGAGAGCCTGGAGTCTATCCTCAGGGCCTCCACCACTCAGGACAAATTGAGTTCTGATGACCCAGCATCTTCCTGGAAAGCCACTAGGGCTGTGGGGTAAGACAGCCTTGAAATGCACCCCACCCCTGCATCTGTGCCTGGCTCACAGCATCATAGTGCAATTGGATATTCATCTTTGCTCCTATCAGGCATTCATGAGGGGCCATTATGTGTAGGAGGAGGAAGCTTTTCCAGTGATCACAGGGGATAGGAGCTGGGAGCCCCGGGTGGGAATCCATTTGAGCCGGGAAGGGCTGGTCATCTATCTCCCTTTGCTGGTAATTTAGGCTCTGAGCAGATAACAGTGGCTGTGGTGGTGACCAGCTGAGGAATGACTGTATACGTACTAAGACATGGAGAGGGAGGGGAAGAAAACGGGCCTGTCTGGAAGAGTCATGTTTCCACTTCAGATGGCCTCTGAGGAGGTGGCAGTTACAAGTCCCCACTGTGACCTTCTCAAGGTCACTTCCCTGTGGTGACCTCCATGTGGTCCTTGGTTTGTGGGATCAGAATTATGCAGCAGCCCTGGGAATTGATGCTGCCTACATGATCTATGCAAGCTACACCACAGCTGTCCCCAAGCTACATATCATCCTCAGATATGCCCTGGCCTAGATAGTTCACTGGGAGGTCCCCACCTATCCCCAGAAGTCAGACCCCAGAAAGGGCCCACTATAAGCCTAGCTGAAACCTGAAAGCCAGGGAATGGTGAAGTCTTTTCAACTGCTATGCAAGGCACCCTTTCTAGAGACCCGTAACTCCCTTTTAGATCCTTAGTCCCTCTGGGTCCCCACCTCACACTGGAGACCCCAGCTAGTATTAGCTCATCATATCTAATACAGCTCACGCCTGAGTCATTATTGGAGGAAGAGCTCAAGGGTCACTGTGATCCAGTGACCTACTTGGGCCACTTGGTTTCAAAATGGAGTAAGGTTAGCTCATTGAGAGCTCTGGCCTAATTTCACCAATGGCAATAAACCAATAAATTAAAAAAAAACATAGGGGGTACAAGGAGGGAAGGAAGCAAGAAACACACACACTTCAGGACCAACAAAGGGCTAGGCAAAGCCTTGAAGGCTCCTGGAGCCAGGTACACCACCACCAGTCTGTATCATACAAGATCAGCCATGTCAGACTGACTCTAGCAAACTCTAGACACCATAGAACTTCAAGAGAAAGGTTGCACAGTGGGTTGCCCAGTTGTCATGGGACACCTAGTGTGGTCTACCCAGAAAGCCATCTTGTGCTCTTGGAGTCATGGATTGATTCATGGGCCACAGACAGCAACAATCCAGCAAACATGTATGAGCATGTGTGTATATACTTGTGAAAATGTGTGCACAGATGGGGATCAAGGCCTGATAGGAGACATTACCTAAGGTTGTGGCAAGCCCTAGGTCTGAGGTGACTTCAGCTGGCCTGGGTGACTGGTGGCCACTGAGATGCACAATGAAAAGTTCACAGCTCCAGATATGAAGCCATCAAGCCCAAGGCTATTGAGACCTACAGTCTTCATGCAGGAATCCAATGCATTCCACCTAGAGTAGCCTCCCATGTGGGCTAGTGTAGAGCCCAAGAGGGCAATGTTATGAGTCCTGATAGCTACATTTTACAGGAACCTCATATAACAGTTCAGGCCTTGTAGCCAGCAAAGTAGAGAGACAGGTATGAGTTATCAAGGTCACAAGATGCCCAACAGGAGCCACCCAGCCTGGCCATTTCTCTCACCCTGCTCCAGCCCCATGGACTGAAGACAGCAGCCCAAGGAGGAAATAGTGACAATCCAAGGGAGGGACATTGTCCTTGTGCTGATAGTGGGCACAGCCTCTGGATGTGTCCCACAAGGCCTCCTCGAGAGCACAGACGCATGAGGATGGTATTAGGGCACATAAACTGTGGGTAAGGGAGACTCAATAGCCAGTGCTGAGATGGGAGGCCTCTGCTTATCCAGATGTCTCTAGGGATACCTGCTAGAGTCATTGCCAGCTGGCCCCCATAGTCCTCAGCTGGGCAGGGAGTGTGGTTTTAGGAAGCAAGGACCACAGGGAAGTAGCCTGAAGAGGAAGGTGTAGGGAGGGCTGAAGGGGCCTGGCCTGGGTATGAGTAGTGAGAATGGGAGGGTCCTGTCCTCACCTGCCATCACCTTGATTAATTCAGTTGAAGCAGGAGCATCAGAGACAGTACCCTGACATAGTCTCTCTAGTGCACAGTGGGGTAGAGTTCCCCACCTCCCCCAAATATCAGTGGCCAGAGGAAGGTCCAGTCACGGACACCTCCAAAGTCATCCTAACAAGGTCAGGTTTGCTGTCCCCCTCTAGCAGTGGGAGTGGTCACAAGTCTTGAGTGCTGAGTCATACATCCTCCTCCTACCTTGAGTCACATTTGTTAGCAGGGACAGGACTTGATTTTTAACAGACATCCAGAGCTAATCTCAAAAATATTAGTCAGTTAAAGTGTCTTTCCCAGAGGGGGGAAAAAACCTCCAAGATAAAAATTCCAGGTCTTGCAAAGAATACAAATGGCTTGTCTGGTGTTTCATTAAGACTCTTAGACATGCCTTGCCACAGGCAGGAGCTCCAGGCCCTGGGCTGGGAGCTGAACAGGAGCTAGGAGGACTCTAGCTCTCTGTCCTTCTACTTCCTCTCTTCCACTGATGACCTTGAGAGAGTCAGATTCTCCAGAGTCACATTGCCTCCTTCACCCCAGGCAAAGGCATCACCAACCAGATGGCCTTGGAGCACAGAAGACCTGAAATACAGGAGACATGGAAGGATAGAGGACCTGGGGTACAGAGGACCTTAGGAAACAGAAAACCCAAAGAAAGGCTCCTGACTGAGGTGCCTCAGTATCCCCAATGGAAGATAATATCAAGATACAAAGGGGACACAGCTCAACTCAGGCCTGGATGCAGGGTTGGGCAGCAAGTGCGGCATTCTCTCATCTTTAGCCACATTAGAGCATCACAATGGTGGGAGGCTATTCACCTCACAGCAGATGGGAAACAGAGAGCAGAGCAGCTCACAGCCCAGAGGACAGGAATCACACTGGGGCAGTAGCAGGAAGCGCCCCCCTCAAGAGATCTGGTCCCCCAAGGATATGCTCTTACTTACTCTGACAGGTGCTGGCAGAGCATCATGATCTAATCTCTCTGAAAACACTTGTTACACTAACTTCCTAGAGGTGTCAATCAAGTTGTGTTGATAGGCAAGATTAGCCATCCCATATTGGACCTGATAGGCCAGACAGATTCATTAGCATGGGGGAAGGAGAGTCAGGAGACACAGGAGGACCCATACTTTTGTTTACTTAATACTATTTTTACTCCAGACTATTTTTGGGTCCACAGACACTGGTGGGGACTCCCACACACTCACAC
>JADRCC010566774.1:0-18546 GCA_019843855.1 Hylomyscus alleni
GTGACAAAAAGATGTATTGTTCTGGATAGTAGCATCAGAATATTAAAATATATTGAGTGAATCTCACCAAATAGGCAAGAGAGTGTGTTTTGTTGCTATATGAGGTTTTAAATTGTCTCCATTCGAAAACACAAGACAGAATACCTGAAAGAATGTTGCTGTGGGTCTATATTGACAGATGGAATGTGGTTAAAAGGGCAGGATAGGCCATTTTCGATACTGCCCCATTAATCTCTGTGTCTCTATATTGCTGTTACTGGCAAAACTATTTAGAAGACAAAACTATTGGAAATCATTTTTGATAATGATATGAGATAATGTTAGCAATATCTTGCATGCTCCAACTCTTGTATAGTGTAAGGAAAATGTGAAAACAAGTGAAAATCATAAAGAGTTCCATAGATGTGATTTGATAATATTTTAGGTAGTTTTCTTTGCCTACTAAGAGCAACAAATTGCCTCATCTCTTCTTAACCATGGTACTATGATTAAAAAATGCACAACAAACAAGAAAAATTTAGTTAATGCCTTAATACCAAAGTGTGTTACAAATACTATTACAAATAGTACAAACTGAATTGGTGTATATAATCATACATAATGAAAATTTTAAGAAATTCATATTAAATAAATATTTATTTTAATGATTAAATAAATAAAAGTATATGGGGTTCAATATGATATTTTCAAACCTGCCTACTTTCAAGAATATATAATCTTTTGTGTTTGGGTAGACTGTTCTATAGACATCTCATAGGTCCATTCAATTCTTAATCTCACTTACCTTTATTTTTTCTCTGATTATTATTTTTTTTTGTCTGGATGAACTGTCCATTCATGAAAGTGAGCTATTAAAGTATCCCAATACTAATGTGTTTGATTTGGTGTGAAATTTAAGCTTTACTAATGTTTCTTTTACAAATGAGATCGCCCTTGTGTTTGGGACATAGATGTTAAGCATTGAAATGTTACCTTTGATTCAATTCTATTGATAAACCTGTCTGTTTCTATACCAATACTATGCAGTTTTTATTACTATTGATATGTAGTAGACCTTGAAGTGAGGCATAGTGATACTTCCAGAAGTTCTTTTATTGTGCAGGATTGTTTTAGCTACCCTGTAGTCTTGTTTTTACATATAAAGTTGAGAATTGTTCTTTTAATGTCTGCAATGAATTATTTTGGAATTTTGTTGGGAATTGAACTGAATCTGTAGATTGCTTTTGATGAGATGGCCATTGTTATTATGTTAATTCTGCTGATCCATGAGCCTGGGGATCTTTCCTTCTCTTGATATCTTCTTGAATTTTTTTCTTCAGAGACTTGAGGTTCTTGTCATACAGGTCTTTCAGTTTCTTAGTTAGAATTACAGCAAAATATTTTATATTATTTATGGCTATTATAAATAGTGTTTTTTCCCTGATTTCTTTCTCAATTTAATTATCATTTGTATAAAGAAGGGCTAATGATTTTTTTTTTTTTGATAACTTTGTCTATCCACTTTACCTAAGGTGTTTTCTGGTAGAGTTTTTAGAGTCACTTATATATACTATCATATCATTTCTGAATAGTGATACTTTGTCTACTTCTTAATCAATTTGTATCTCCTTTAGTTTTCTTTTTGCTTTAGCTAGAAAATCCAGTATTATTGTGAAGAGATACAAAGAAAGTGGACAGTCTTGTCTTGTTCCTGGTTTTAATGCAATTGCTTTATGTTTCTCACCATGGTATTTTATTTTCTTGTGTTTAGTTTTACTTTATGAAAGAAAGAGTATGAGGACATGTAGTTGGGGATATCTGAAAAGGTTTGAATGAGGTTAATATCCTAAAATTATATTCTATGAAATATTTAAAAATTGAAACAAACACAACCACTTAAAACAGAAATAACTTGAGTGTCTTTACAAAGAAGATTTGGCAATAGTGATTAACAGAAATGTTCAAAAGCTGGAAATATTCTTGATATGTCAATTGAGTCTGCAGTGCACCATATTTCAAACCTTCTATCACAGTCTGAAAAAAAAGATGGAAAATGAAAAAAAACAAATTGTGAAGCAAAGATTTGTTGACAAAATAATTCTAATCCTTATGAAATTTTAAATGAAATAGTTACTTTTAAGTAAATATGAAATCAAATTGAAGCCACCATATTACTGATACTACAATCTCACTGATGGTGTCACATTTGCAAATAAATGAAATTAGTATTTTCAGGAGGCTGGATTATTATGCTCATAGTTTCTATGTTGAACTAGTCAGTATGTTGAACATGTGCTACATTTGGATGGATAGATTAAGAAAATGTGGTATTCATACATCGTACAACACTAAATAAAAAGAAGCAATCCTGTCACATACAGCAACTTAACTAACAGATAATGTTATGCTTCAAGTGTTTGTAAACCCATAAATAAATATTACTTGATCTCATTATGTGTGCAGTCATACAAATAAAAAATTTTAAAAATCACACAATCAAAATAATGAAAAGAATAACAATGGCTAAGAATGAAGACAATGAGATCAAATATATTTTATTTGAGATTTCATGTTGCCCTGTTTGGAATGGTTAAGGTCAGGAAAAAAAATGCTGTCATAGAAACATGGGAAAGGGAATACCAACTCCCTGTTGCAAAGAGATGTAGCCTCTGTAGGAATGAGTGCAGAAAAAAATCTCAATGTAGACTTAGCATATGCCATATGCCATTTCTGTGGCATGTTATACAAGGGATTTGCTATCTTGCCACTGTGCTATCACACAGCCTTGTTTATTGCTGCTCCATCCAAAAATTCTAGGAAAGAGAAACATCAATCAACTGAAGAATGGATAATGAAAATATGGTTCATATATATAATGTAATATTCTTCATCTAGAAAGAACAATAAAATCATATCTATAGGTAAATAGATGAAAGTGAAAACTATGAGTGAGGTGATCCAGACTTAGAATGACAAATGCTGCACATAGCCTCTGAATTTGTATCCTAGCTCCAAGTCATTAGATTTGAGTACATAACAGGAGTTTACCACAAAAGGCCAAATAATAGAAGAACAACAAACAAACAAACATAAAGAACACAAACAAACAAAAGAAACAAAGCCAGGAGTGGAAAATCTCCTGTCAAGTATGGTCAGGAGACTTGAAGAGATTTCTAAAAGCACATAAGTAATGCTTCTGCCCTTAATATCTCCTTTCATAAGACTTGCTTCTATAGCACAGGAAGCTGTCAAAAAAGAAAATCACCAATATTTGTTTTATTTAGTTTTTGTATTGTTCTTTGTATTGTTCTGTTAAAACATCATGACCATTTTAGTGGAAAGAACTTATGCATCATCCATAACAATGTTTATTATTGATATAAGTCAGGGCAGGAGCTAAAGACAGGAACCTGGAGGCAGGAGCTGGTGCAGAGTCCTTGAAGAAATGCTGATTATTGACTTCCTAACCAAGGCTCATTCAGTATGCTTTTTATAGATTCCAGGAATACCTGGCTAGCGATGGCACCACCATAATGGTCTATGTTCTACCACATAAATTGCTAATAACTCAAAATGGATCAGACGGGCCTACAGACAAATCTGGTGGAGGCATATTCTCAGTTGAGTCTCCCTCTTTCTTACATGTAGAATTTGGTATAATACTAGTCAACACAATGGTCTTAAATTTTAGTATAGCTTGAAAACCACATCAATGACTGACAGAGCAGGATGTTCTCAGTGGTTCAATAGTTATACTTTTATCTTTGACGTAACAAACAACTGAATAATCATACACAAGACCAGCTAAATAAGAGGGAATTCATGTCTGCTACTGTAAACCTAGTCAGCTACTCATGACTGGAGAGGATCATAGAGACTAGAAAAGATAAGATACCAAGGCAATTTACAAAAGGAAGGACTTCAATCTGGTGTAGTGATTGCAACATATACCTTTAATCCCCAGCATTTGGGAGGGAAAGGCAGGTACATCATTATTTAATATTAAAATTTATTTACATTATTTCCCATTACTATTCATGCATCCAAACCCTCCCATATAACACCTTCCTGTTTTGTTTATAATTATGATCACAGATAATATCATCTATTTAAAATAAACTACTAAATCCAATTAAACTTTGAGTTACACTAAAACTAAGAGATAAAGAAGATATGAAACTCCTGTTTTCCTCAAAGAAAGAAGAAGAGTATTTCTATCAGATATTTTTGTAACTGAAAGTTTGTAGTATTTTTCTTAGTGAAAAAGAATTTTCAGTCAGAAAAATTAGTGAGGGAGTGTTCTGACCCCAAGACTCAGGATAGATCACCATTTTTTGCTCAGGTGACTGTCTAAGGTGGGACCAGCAAGGAGGCACAGGCCACAGAAGCAGTAGAGCAGGTGGGTCAGGGTCCTTCCTGCCTCCATCTGCACTCAGAAGCACTCTGATGTCCAGGCCTCTGTGCATACGTCTTGCCAGGAAAGAGCAGATCTCCCAGGAGTGGTGACACAGTCTTACAGATCCGTAGGAGGAACGAACTACAGCCAGACACAACAAGAACATCTGACACCAGAGATTACCAGATGGCAAAAGGCAAACACAAGAAACTTAGCAACAGAAACTAAGACTGTTTGTCATTATCAGAACCCAGTACTCCCACCACAGCAAGTTCTGGATACCCCAACACACCAGAAAAGAAAGATTTGGATTTAAAATCACATCTCATGATGCTGATAGAGGGTTTTAAGAAGGACATAAATAACTCTCTTAAAGGAATACAGGAGAACAGAGGTAAACAGGTACAAGCCCTAAAAGGGAAAACACAAAAATCTCTTAAAGAATTACAGGAGAATGAAAGTAAACAAGTAGAAGCCCTTAAAGAGGAAACACAAAAATCTCATAACCAAACAGGTGGAGGAATTGAACAAAAGAATCCAGGATTTAATATTGGAAGTAGAAACAATTAAGAAATCAGAAAGAGTGATAACTATGGAGATAGAAAACCTAGGAAAGAAGTCAGGAGCTATAAATGCAAGCATCACCAACAGAATACAAGATATAGATGAGAGAATCTTAGGTGCAGAAGATACCATAGAAAACAGTGACACAACAGTCAAAGAAAACACAAAATACAAAAAGACTCTAACCAAAAACATCCAGAAAATCCAGGACACAATCAGAAGACCAAACTTAAGGTTAATAAGTATAGAAGAGAGTAAAGATTTCCAACTTAAAGGGCCAGTATCTTCAACAAAATCATAGAAGAAAACTTCCCTAACCTAAAGAAAGAGATGTCCATGAACATACAAGAAGCTTACAAAACTATTTAGTTTGGACCAGAAAAGAAATTCCTCCTGTAACATAATAATCAAAATACCTAATGCACAAAATGAAGAAAGAATATTAAAAACAGTAAGGGGACAATGTCAAGTAACAGAATTAAATCAGACTTTTCACCAGAGACTATTAGAGCAAGAAGATCCTGGTCAGATGTCAGACAGACCCTAAGAGAACACAAATGCCAGCCCAGGCTACTAATCCCAACAAAACTCTCAATTAACATTGATGGAGAAACCAAGATATTTCATGACAAAACCAAATTTACTCAGTATCTTGCCACAAATCCAGCCTTTCAAGGTATAATAAATAGAAAACTCCAAAAACAAGGAGGAAAATTACAACTTAGAAAAAGCAAGAAAGTAATCTTTCAACAAAAACTAAAAGAAGATAGTCACATGAACAGAATTATAAGTCTAAAAGCAAAAATATCAGGAAGCAACAATTACTTTTCCTTAATATCTATTAATGTCAATGGACTGAATAAAAAGACATAGAATAATAGACTGGTTATGTAAACAGGACCCAACATTTTGCTGCATACAGTAAACCTACCTCAGTGACAAAGACAGACACTACCTCAGATTAAAAGGCTAGAAAATAATTTTCCATACAATTGGTCACAAGAAACATGCTGGAGTAGTCATTCTAATATTGAATAAAATTGACTTTCAATCTAAAGTGATCATAAAAGATAAGGAGGGACACTTCATACTCATCAAAGGTAAAATCTATCAAGATGAACTCTCAATTATGAACATCTATGCTCCAAATGCAAGGGCATCCACATTCATAAAAGAACCCATACTAAAGCTCAAAGCACACATTGTACTACACACGATAATAGTGGGAGACTTCAACACCCCACTCTCTGCAATGGACAGATCATCTAAACAGAAATTAAACAGAGACACAGTGAAGCTAACAGAAGTCATGAAACAAATGGATTTAATAGCTGTCTATAAAACATTCATCCTAAAACAAAAGTATATACCTTCATCTTAGCACCTGATGGTACCTTCTCCAAAATTGACCATATAATTGACCAAAAAATAGGCCTCAACAGATACAAGAAGACTGAAATAATTCCTTGCATCCTGCCAAATCACCACGGACTAAGGCTGCTCCTCAATAACAACATAAACAATAGAAAGTCCACATATATGCAGAAGCTGAACAGCACTCTACTCAATGATAATTTGGTCTAGGAAGAAATAAAGAAAGAAATTAAAGACTTTTTAGAGTTTAATGAAAATGAAGCCACAACTTACACAATCTTATGGGACACAATGAAAGCAGTCCTAAGAGGAAAACCCATAGATCTGAGTGCCTCCAAGAAGAAACTGGGGAGAGGATACACCAGCAATTTGACAGCACATCTGAAAGCTCTAGAACAAAAAGAAGCAGATTCACCCAAGAAGAGTCAAAGGCTGGAAATAATCAAACTCAGGGATGAAATCATCAAATGGAAACAAAAAGAAGTCTATAAAGAATCAACAACCAAACCAGGAGCTGGTTCTTTGAGAAAAATCAACAAAATAGATAAACCCTTAGCCAGACTAACTAGAGGGCACAGAGACAGTATCCTACTTAACAAGATCAGAAATGAAAAGGGAGACATAGCAACAGACACTGAGGAAATCCAAAAAATCATGAAATCTTACTACAAAAGTCTATACTCAGGAAAACCTGGATGAAATGAACAAATTTCCAGATAGATACCAGGTATCAAAGTTAAATCAAGATCAGATAAATGATCTAAACTGTCCCATATCTGCTAAGGAAATAGAAACAGCCATTAATAGTCTCCCAAGCAAAAACAAAAAAAAAAACAAAAAAATAAAAAAAAACAAAAAACAAAACAAACAAACAAACAAACAAAAAAAAAACGCTCAGAACCAGATGTGTTTAGTGCAGAGTTTTATCAGACCTTCAAAGTAGACCTAATACCAATACTCCTCAAACTATTCAACAGAATAGATACAGAAGGTACTCTACCCAATTCATTCTATGAAGCCACAATTACTCTGAAATGTAAATGAAGAAAATATCTAACAAAAAAATGGGGTACAGAGCTGAACAAAGAATTCTCAAATGAGGAATACCGAATGGCTGAGAAGCACTTAAAAAATGTCCAGCATCCTTAGTCATTAGGGAAATCAAAACAACCCTGAGATTACACCTCACACCAGTCAGAATAGTCAATATCAAAAACTCAGGTGACAGCAGATGCTGTTGAGGATGTGGAGAAAAAGGAACATCCTCCATTGCTGGTGGAATTGCAAGCTTGTACAAGAACTCTGGAAATCAGTTTGGTGGTTCCTCAGCAAATTGGACATAGTTCTACCAGAGGACCCAGCTATACCACTCCAGGGCATATACTCAGAAGATGCTCCAACATTTAATAAGGACACAGGCTCCACTATGTTCATAGCAGCCTTATTTATAATAGCCAGAAGCTGGAAAGAATCCAGATGTCCCTCAACAGAGGAATGGATACAGGAATGGAATGTGGTACATGTACACAATCGAGCACTACTCAGCTATTAAAAACAATGAATTTATGAAATTCTTATGCAAATGGATCGATCTGGAGTACATCATCCTGAGGGAGATAACCTGATCACAAAAGAATACACATGATATGCAGTCATTGATAAGTAGATCTTAGTCTGGAAGCTTGGAATACCCAAGATACAATACACAAACCACAAGGAACTCAAGAAGAAGGTAGAGCAAAGTGCAAAGTGTGGATTCTTTTATCCTTCTATAAAGGGGGAACAAAATACCCATGAAAGGATTTGCAGAGACAAAGTGTGGAGCAGAGACTGAAGGAAGAATAATCCAGAAACTGCCCCACCTGGGGATCCTTCCCATATACAGTCACCAAACCCATACACAGTTGTGGATGCCACCAAGTGCTGGCTGACATGAGCCAGATATAGTTGTGTCCTGAGAGGCTCTGTCAGTGCCTGACTAATATAGAAGTGGAGTTTTATAGCCATCCATTGGATTGATCACAGGGTCCCCAATGAAGTAGTTAGAGAAAGGACCCAAGGAGCTGAAGGGTTTTCCAGTCCCATAGGAGGAACAGCAATATGAACTAACTAGTACTCCCAGAGCTCCCAGGGAATAAACCACCAATCAAAGAGTGCAAATGGGGGGACTCATGGCTCCAGCTGCATATGTAGCAGAGGATGGCCTAGTCAGTCATCAATGGGAGGAGACACCCTTGGTCCTGTGGTTGCCCTATGCCCTAGTGTAGGGTAATACCAGGGACAGGAAGCGAGAGAGGGTGGGTTGGTGAGCAGGGGTAAGGTGAATGGAATAGGGTTTGTTTTTTTCTGAGAGGAAACCAGGAAAGCAGATAATGTTTGAAATGTAAGTAAAGAAAATATCTAATAAAAATAAAGAAAACTCAAAAAAAAGGAAACAAAAATTGGTAAGATTTTCTCCAGAAAGCTTAAGTGTCTGTCTTTTTAAGTGAGCATTTAAACCATATTCAGAAAAAAATGGAAGAATTGAACAGTAAGAACACATTTATTAGAAAACGTATACCCAAAAGATGCCTCATCATGCCGTAGGGTCACATGTTCCACTATTTTCATAGGATCTTGTTTGTGATAGCCAGAAGCTGGAAACAACCCAGATGTCCCACAACAGAAGAATGAATACAGAAAATGTGGTTAATTCACACAATGGAATACTTCCCAACTATTAAGACAGAGAACATCCTAAGGTTTGCAGGCAAATGGATGGAACTAGAAAATATCATCTTGAGTAGGATAACTTAGACCCCGAAGTACATGCATGGTATATACTCACTAATAAGTGGATATTAGACAAAAAATATGTACAGAATAACCAAGATACCCACAGACCTCATAAAGATCAACAGGTTGAAGGGCCCAAGTGAGGGTGGCTTAGTTTCCACTTGGGAGGAAATAGAAAGAACAAATGGAAAGGGAGGGAGGAATCTGGGAGAGACAGGGGATCGGTGGGGGAGAGGGGACCTTGATCTGGTATTGGGTGTGGAAAAAGGACTGAAGGCCAACAGAAAGAAAGGAAATGGGCAACCTCTGGAGGTAGGAAGTTGGAACACTCCAGAATGCACCAAATACCTGGGAGGTCAGAGACACTCAGGACTCAAAGTAGGGAACCTTAGATGAAGTGCAACTAATAGTGGGAAGAAGCAACTTGTAGAGCTCACATGCAGCAGAAAGGCGGGGCATCAAGTGAGGGCTGAAGTTGCCATCCCACATTCACAAACTCTGACCCATAATTGTTCCTGTCTGAAAGAACAACAGGAACAAAAATGGAGAAGAGCTTGAGGAAAAGAAGGTCCGTTTACAGGCCCAAAGTGAGATCCACCTCGAGGGGAGGCCCCAAGGCCTGCCACTATTACTGAGACTGTGGAGCACTCACAAAAAGGGACCTAGCATGATTGCCCTCTGAAATACCCAACAAGCAGCTGAAAGAGTCAGATGCAGATATTTGCACCCAACCAATGGACAGAAGCTGCTGAATCGTATAGCTGAATTAGGGAAAAGCTGGAAGAATCTGAGGATAAGAGCCACCCTGTAGGAGGACCAACAGTCTCAATTAACCTAGACCCCGAGATCTCTCAGGCACTGGATCACCAACCAGGCAGCATACACTAGCTAATATGAGACCCCCAACATATATACAGCAGAGGAGTGCCGGGTCTGGGTTCATTCAGAGAAGATGCATCTAATCCTTAAGAGACTGGATGCCCCTGGGAGTTTAGAGGTCTGGTAGGGTGGGGGGTACTGGGTGGGTACATCCTCATAGAGACAGAGTGCAGGAAGGAGGTTTGGGATGTAGAACAGTGAAAGGGTAGACTGGGAGGGGAATGAAGTCTGGAATATAAAAAAATTTTAACTAAATAAATAAGTACATAAATAAATACAATTTAAAAAGAAGAAAACATTAAACAGGGAGACAGCAAAATCTAATAATTGTAATATTTTAAGAATGACATGGATCATTCCAAATCTCTTATGTGAGAACGCATTTACATTGTCATCAAGAACAGATGAATGTTGTACTTCATTATCACCATTTTAATTCCTCTTGTCACACCAAATATATACAAAACTTAGCAGAATTATAGGAGACAATAAGGTAATACATCCTACTTTCTCAGAATTTGCATTGAAAACTGAAATCAATATTGTTTTCTCTAACTCTCTGGTGAATAAAGTGTGAATAAAATATTCCTGGAGCATTCTGGTCTCATATATGAAATAATTCTAATAAAAAATTTAGCTGATTTTATTTTTATACTATTTTCTGGAATAGTTTAGTTGGAAACATATCTACTCTGTAGTTGCTGCATGTGGGCCATGTAATTAAGCTATCAAAATTTTAGATGCATGTGATAAATGCCAGAATCTATTATAATTGCATGAATATTAGTTCAAAATAAAACCAGACACAATTCAGGAAGATTTGTATGGTTAAAATAAAATCAAAGGTTTAGGACTAGGAATTTATTTCATTCACAATTCACTTTGTAAAAACAAGTATCTGAATTTAATGTCCAAATTAGCAAATGCCTAATGCTAAAGAGGAAAAAAAATCCACTGAGAAAAGAAAATATCTTCTACAAATGGCAACGGTTCAATTGTAGACTCATGTAGAAGCACAAATATAGCCCCTATCTATAACCGTGAAATTCCAACACTTGAAATGAAGAGAGAGGAAGATCCTTGGACCCTGGAAAAGTCAGTATCAGGTCCTTGTCCCAGGTTAGGCTTGTTGATCAGAGTATGGGAGCAGTTTTATAGGGAACAAATTTCATGAAGTACACTCTTGTCATGTTGAAACTAGCAATTCGCCTAACAACACAGAACAAGGCGTTTCAATAGCACCTCATTAAATATTTAGAAATTATTAGAAAAATAGAGCCTTACAGATAGACTTTTCCACAAATAAGATATTTAATGATATTTTTTCTAGTGAATTAGCCAAGACTAACACAAAAGCCAAAGCTGATTACCTAGTAGAAAATACTTTTGGGTTACTATGTATACAAATTATGTTAGTCCATGATATTGGTCTCAGAACCAGCGGTATACCGTAATATAAAATACTGCCATGCTATTTAGCGGTTAACATTATTACAAATACCATGTAAAGAAAAATGTAGTTACAGCAAAGTTTGAGTTAAGAAAGCATTTTAGATTTAATGCCTCAATTCTTTGGATCCTGTCAAGAGTCCTTCTTTTGCTAATGGATTCAAGTGTATCCTATTTTCTCTGTGTCTGATTAAGGGTATCTGGTATTACACTGAGGTTTCAGATCAGCATGGAATTGAATGTTGTTTAATGTTGGCAAAAGTTAAGGTATCTCCCTCATTTTGAAATTAAATCATTTATTTTTATTACTTAGGAATTTCATTCATGAACATTGCATTTAATTAAACCTGCTCTCTAGTCTCTACTCTCCAATTCCTTCAATGCCTTCCATCTCATCCCTTGTCTAACTTCATGTGTTACTTTTAAATCCACACAGTCCATTTAATCCTACCTGTATGTAAAACAGTAGGCCAATTCTGAAATATTACAATCAATATTCCTGTCTGGACATAGTACTTGCTTTTTCTACATGAATCTTAATTCTACTCTGAATTTAGTTTCCACTTATTTGCATCTGCCTTGCTCGTATTTGGATACAGATGCATAGCCTCTGGTCTGGTTTTCCTTAACTTCAGTATACTAATGTCTAAATTGATAATTGAGTTGTCCAACTCATTTTTCTTTTAAATCTCATATTATTGAGGTGAAATATGCTTACTCTTAACTGTGATCATGCAAAAATATGCATGCATTTTATGCATATTTTATTTTAGAGTATTTTAATTGATTTATTTATATTCCCAATGTTGTCCCCCTTCCTGTACCTCCTTCCAAGAGTTCATCACCCCTCCCCACATCACTTTGCCTCTGAGAGAATGCTCCCACCCTCCACCCACTCAAGTTCTCCTTCCATGGTGTATCAAGTCTCTACAGGATTAGTTGCATCCTCTCCCACATGTCAGACAATGCAGTCCTCTGCAACATATATTCTTTGGGTGGGGGAGGTAACAGCCCATGTATACTCTTTCTAATGAAAATTTCTCTTAATTCTTTATCTAAAGAAGCAAATGCCAAATTTTGTTGTAATAAGTGAGACCTTGAAGAGAGAGAACTTCATAAGCAACATCATTGAATAATATTTATTTTTTGTTATAAAACATTTATTTGAACTTATTTAAAATCATGTTATATTGTGAATTATTTAGAAAAAATTGCTTTCATATTTTATCCAATAAACAATTTTTCTAAAATAATTACAAAGCATTTCTTGAGTTATACGTCAAAACATCCAAAATAGGTGGCTTTTTGCAATTATAATGCAGCCTTTGAATTTTTTTAACATTTCAGGAAAAAGACATATTTGACAGTCATTCCTTTTTTAATTAACAAAATATAATTGTTTGCTGATTTCATCAGTTATAAACAGTTACACACAAGTCCTAACACCAGAAAGCAGAAAAATAAAATTTCATGAAGAATATAATATCAAGAATGTTGTAAAAGTAATTAAACTCTGCTTTGTTTACCAAAGGAACATACAGATGTTAGATTTCCTTAGCACATATACTTCTTCTGATAGGAAAAAAAAAAGGTGTCAACATCATTCTATATTCTGTTATTAGTAACAACATAGTAATCTTTGTAATTTTATCTTGGATCAACTTGTAAACAAACAATGAGTATCAATTAGTCCTATTCATGGATGACTGGATAGAGGAATTATAAATGTAAACAATGGATTTTTTTCATCCACGATAAAAAGCAACACCATTTTCATGTAAATGAAGATCATAATGTTAAGTGAAATAATACAGATTCAGAAAGTGAAGCATTGCTTGTCTTCTAATATGCAGAACATGTCAGTGAATAAGTGGATAAAAATAAAAGGGGATAACTCCACTTGATGACATCTAGAAATCTCCAGCAAATACTGAACATAGAATGTTATGTATGTTTACTTTCTTGTCTTGTGTGCTCAAACATGCATTAATGTGCTTGTTTATAACACACATCCCTTAATAATAGAGATGTTGAATAATCAAAAATGTTTGTTCTCATTCCTAGCACACCAAGACGGGGTTAGCATTTGCTTGCCATATACATGGGTGGCAGGTAGAGAAGAAGCGTTTGGTGGAGACACACATGATTGTTTAACAGTTTTCCCAGAAGGCTGCAAATGCTCATAAAGTTGTGTTCATGACCTTAGCATATTGGAAAATAGAGCCACATGGCAGCTGAACATTTTTAGTAGCAGAGTTTTAATAAGTTACATAAAATACAGGACTTAATTTGGGAAAATATTATAAAGCTCATGAGTGATGTAAAACAAAACTTAAAAGATCAGAGTGTTAGCCGGGCAGTGGTGGCACACGCCTTTAATCCCAGCACTTGGGAGGCAGAGGCAGGCGGATTTCTGAGTTCGAGGTCAGCCTGGTCTACAGAGTGAGTTCCAGGACAGCCAGGGCTACACAGAAAAACCCTGTCTTGAAAAACCAAACAAAAAGGAAAAAAAATGAGAGTGTTTAACTCTCCCTGGTACATGGTTTATATAATATAAATGAATTTTCCTGCTATTTCAGTGTTATGTTCATTTTATTTTTTATTTTTTAGATTATTTTTTAAATCTCTAGTGTTTATTCCAGGACCCTAAAAGAGGTCTCCGGGTCTTAAAGGAATGGCTCTATGGTTAAGAAGATTTCATGTACTGTTCTTCCCTAGAACCCAAGTTCCATTCCCAGACTCTTCATTGGAAGCTCATACCTGCCTATAATTCTCCCTCAAGGAGAAGCCATTGCCTCTGGCCTTTGCAGACACTTGTACTGATGAACATATATTCATACACAGACACAAGCATACACATAATAACAAAAATAATAAACATAAGCCTTAACCAAAGAGCAACAAGAAAACATAGGTATCTGAACCTACATAATAGTGCCTCTTCAAACTGTACTCATGATTTATCTCAATGAAGCTTTTGTACCTTCATTGTGTCTTCTACTGGGAAGATGATTCCCAGAAGAAAAGACAAGTGTGCACAGTCATTTGTTCTTATGTCAAACAGATGCTAGCATCTGAGGAGAGTTTGTTACTTGTAATCATTGGGTATAACATAGGATAACTACATACTTTTAATGATAATGACCAAACACTTTGGCTTGTCTTCAATCCAATGTCTTTTCATTTGAAATCATGTTGATTTTCTATGATTATAATTAAAATTCACTGAATTCCAATAATTCAGTTTACACTAAGGCATAAACTGATTTCTAAGGATGCAAATATTATCCTTGAAGAGATTTAAAAGTACTATCTACATAAATAAGAATGTTAAAAAATTAACCCTTGTTTTCAATGGGGTTAGGAAGTAGTCAGAGTGCATGGTTTCTAAACTTTCTAAAGTATACATGATCTTTGCTAATTTTACTACACGCCACCCTCTGGTAGACAGCAGATACTCCAGGAGTCACAACTGTCATTAAAGACAAGAAACAGGTGCATTGTTGAAAACATGTCCTAAGACATTTATGGAGATATTTTTTTCCAAACTGCCAACTTACTAATCTAAATAATTTACCTGTCAAAGGCAATATTTTCCAATCGTTGATTTCCTTTAGAATGTGCTTACTTAAACTGAGTTATTCTGAAAGGAAAAAAGTATTTTTCTCTTCTTTTTACAAATGCTTGGTAGAATAGTACAAACAAAATTCTGAGTTTCTCATGACCATCAGTGTTATCATTTTTTTCAGAGAATTAACAAATTCTCAGAAAACAATCAGCTAATTGATAAAAATTTTCCTTCTTAATTTGCTTAATGTTGTAGTCACTGTCATGCATTTGAAGGAAGGCCTGCATTTTGAGCAAAGCAGCAATTATTTTCATCTTTCCTATGTGATAGCGATAAAATACTTCAAGATTTTCTTCAAAATAAGAAATAAAATTATTAGCAATGTTGAATTGTTTCACCGAGAGAAATTTAGTTTTAACATGAGCTTACTTAATATTGTTTTACTCTAAATTAAGCTGTTAATTTTGTTTCTCAGGATTCAGAAGATTGTGTTTATTATATCTTCTTAACATCGTAGATGATAATATTCTTAGCTAAGGTCCCATTTAAGCAGATACGGAAAGGTGAGGATTTTGACATACTGTTGAGAAGAGTCAAGAAGTTACCAAAAATTTTCGTCTGACTTCTCACATTATTTTCATTGTCCTCTATTTGACTATGCTTTTCAAAAGCAAGTTTTTGGTAATATATTTACAGGATTGTTCACTAAAGAAAAGTAATGATATTATTTTTCTTCTGGCTCTACATATTCCTGTCCCATTAAAGTAAGTCATAGATCCACACTGCATTCTCAAACCTCTGCATTGCCATAAGCCAAAGATAAGTGGCAAATTTATCTGACAAACGCATGATAGAATTTCTATTACCAAATGGCTTTCAAATCACAGCATAAAAAGAAGCCTTGGGAAACAAGTCTACAGATTTGGGAACAACTCTTCAAAAATTGCCAGAGTAATCTTCTTCATAGCCCAAAGCAAGATGTAAATTAAGAAGCAATATACTATGTGTGTAATGGAGCATGCACTTATAAATTCATGGTTCCATTCATCTCGTGTAAACAGCTCCCACAATGTACCTCCCAGGAACAATTATGCAACACTAAAGGCTTCTAAATTATAAATATTAAGGCAGAAAATTTTTTGTTCATTTCTTTACAGAGAAGTTTGGAGAGGCAAAGGAGTATAATCTTTAATTGTCAGATTGCTTTTTAATTGCACATTTTGTCGAGTGAATATTTTTTAAAATGAAATCAGCAGGAGAAATGCATCTGTTGAAAATGACACTGCTATTTGGTTGGCATGGCAGCAATTTGTTGAATGACCAGTCATGCCTTTAACATTCAGGACAGAACAAGAAGGTGGTTGACTTCATATCGCTAAAAGCTGGACTCATTAAATAGGTAAAAATTGATCTCTTCAGGGGAGGAATAAAATGAAAAAAAAATGATTAGCAAGAGTTTGACTGAACAAGAGGTAACTAGTATAAGTGTATGCCTTAATTTTCTCCAAATATACTATCACTTGTGTTACAAAAGCTGTTCAAGAGACTTTGTCAGTGTCATAGTACAATTTGGGGAAAGAATAAAAGAATCATAGGCTATAAATACTAAGCAGAGACTTGATATGGTTTGAACCTGTAAGAAAAAACAATATGAATTTTCATGACTGTCATCCAAAAGTTAAAGAAAGATACCTATATCTGCCTATGAAAGAAGTCTGAAATATATTTGAAAAGTCAAACAATGTAGATAAGGATCCTTTTGTCCATCAAGAAAGTATTTCCTAACAATAGTGAATTTGAAAGGTCAAAGCAGGCTATTTGATGAAATTAAAACAATTTTGAAAGTTATAATCTTATTATCAGGACATCAAAAACACTATGTGAATTGCCTTTAAGTCCATAAATACAGAGTTATGAGGTAGGCTGATAGGTTTAATATGCTCAAAAGACAGAGGGAAAGTTCCAAATCACAAGGCAAATTGATCTTCTGTATTATCTTAAGATAAATGGACTGAATGAAATTTGAATTGGTTTAAAAACATAAGGAATTCTCAGGCTCAAAGAAAGGGAAAAATAATGAAGTGGGAACCTGGGGAGAATCAAGCCATGTATCTACTGCCATGTATTAGGCCTAGATATTAAAAATGCGCATCCAGTCTCAAAACTAAAACATTCACTGTTAGTAATATTTAAAAGAATGAAACTCGATAATTTGAAGGTTCTCGTCTCTGAATCCCAATCACCTGCAAGACTACAGAGGGAATTCTACTAGAGGCCAACATTTTGGAAAGAAACATGCAGTTCTGGGATGCATGAAGCTGAGGAGGAGGTGGACCCCACAGAAAGACCAGCAGTCTCAACTAACTTGGAACCCTTGAAATCTCTCAGACACTGAGTCGCCAATCATGTAGCACACACCAGCTGATTGAAGGCCCCCAACACATATACAGCAGAGAAATGTTTGGTCTGGACCCAGTCAGAGAAGATACACCTAACCCTCGAGAAACTTGAGGAGGCCCCAGGGAGTGAGAAGGTCTGGTGGGGTGGGGTTGGGGGTGGAATGGAGACATCCTCTTGGAGACAGGAGAGGAATTGGATGAGGAACAGTCAGAGGGCAGATAGGGAGGGGGATAATGACTGGACTGTAAAAAAAATTAATGATTAATAATAATAATGATAATAATAATAATACAATAAAAATCACAGCTACACTGGGCTCAATTATACTCACATTTTTATGAAATAAGTGATATATATTCGGAAACATAAGCTTATACAAGGGAAGAAAGACAATAGACCTCAATATTAAAAATTTATTTAGTGCCTTGAATTCAGTTTTATTACATTAAAACCAGGTGAGGAAGGGCTTCTAGTCTTTCTCCAGTCTCCAGTACCCTCATTTGTTGTATGTAGTCCAAGTGTTTGTCTGCCAGCTAGCTTATTTCAGATATTAATCACTATATGTTTCTCCAGGCCTTTTACTCTCCTACCTCACCACTAAAAATATGTGTTGTATTCACCATGATCATTTGTATAACCTAAGTTTGAAGATCATAAATGAGGCTTGGTCAAAGAACAAATCCAGAAAGGTGATGCGGTATTGACCTTTTCCAGACAGCATATTTTAAATTACTAAATCATAAAATCTTGATTATTTTTAGGTATGAAGCATTGTATATCACTTGTTAATTTACATGACTACATATAAATATATAAACCTTGTGAAAGCACAAGCAAGCTGATTAGTAACTCCTATGTAGTGTAAAGGTTTATGGAAATAAGTTTTTTTTTCTTTTAATAATATCATTAAGGAAAATCTTCACTGAACATCCTGAAAATATATCTCTGGATTCTAATTAGTGTGTGAATAACTCATTGGAAACCTGTGTTTGTTGGGTGATTGACTTCATTGTATATAAAAAGGGTTTTGTGACATAGTATATGAATATACATATATTTAACATTAACACAAATTTAAGTTGTGTATGTATATACAAACCTGTGCATGCACAATTTTTCACAAAAATATAGGTAGGCACATTTTGTTGTTTATATTTATATA
>JADRCC010566775.1:0-12264 GCA_019843855.1 Hylomyscus alleni
GTTTGACACCTTTATCTCTGGTTTGGATCATCTCAAGAATCTCTTCTGCTCTCCTAGCCTCTGTTCTTACTTATTATGAATCAAACTTGACTGTGTCCTTGGAAGGTTCATGTTTTCAGTGCTGGTTCTGAAGGAGTGGGGGCTATGAAACCTTTACAGGATGATGTCTGACATGAAGAAGTAGGTTCCTGCCAGTGGACCTTTAAGAGTATACATCCTTGATTATGACCTGGTTCTCTGCCTCCTTCCATTCTTCTGTGATGTGAGCAGCCTCCTGCTATGATGGATGGCTCTGTTATGCCTTCTCTGCTATGACTCTTCCTCGTGGTGAACCCATGTGTGAAGATAAACTTCATTTTGTATGCTGATTCAGTTCAGTGTTTTCATCAGTTACTAGTACAAACTCCATCCAGTCCTTTTCAAAGGCCAAGACAGAATGATGAAGTTGAAGCATGAGGTGGTGATGTCCCTAACCTACTTAAGACTCTCCAGGCTTCCCAGTGTGTCTTTAGTACACTTCCATCTTCACAAGAGCACCTACCCTTGGCTCCCATTCCTTTTCCTCACCGTCTGTCTCTCTGAACTAGCCACATTTGGTGCTGTGCTCTTGTTGGCCATTCGAAAGTAACTCTTGCTTCAGATGGTGCCTGTCTTTTGTTCCTTTGGTCTGAAAGCAGAGCCACAGCTGGTGTCTTATACCTAACACCCTACATACTCTACTGACTTCACACTGCAAATCCTCTTGTCTAGTCTCTATTGCTGTTTCCTTCTTTTGTTTATCTTTAGAAATATTCATGCTTCCACTTAGTATATACTTGGCTGAATAATTTTTCTTAGTGTCCTGGTATCTTTTCTTCTATTGTGCTGTCCAGCTGGTAGGCAGGCAGATTTTTTGATCCTTTCTTGTTATGTCACTATATTAATTACTTTTCTATTGTTGCAGTAAAGCTGTCACCAAAACAACTTATAGCAGAAGGGATTTATTTGGGCTTACACTTCCACAGGTTAGAATCGATGACAGTGGAGGAAAAACTATGTGGTCAGAGCAGGGAGCTTGAAGCTCATATTTTGAACTGTACACAAAGCAGAGAAAATGAACAAGGGGTGGCATGCATCTTTAAACTCTCCAAGTCTGCCTTCTGTTAAATACTTCATGCAACAACACCATGCCTCTTTAAACTTCCAAATAGTACCTTCAATTGAGGAACAAGTATTCATATGACCAAGACTACAGGGAAGATTTCTCATTCAAAGCATCACTGTTGCTATGATTTTAGTACCTGGGCCAGTGCTTAGCATGTAATTAACATACAGCAGGTATCATTCTATTAACAAAATTGAAGATTCCTTTCTTGGCTTTCATGGCTCTCCATCTTTCTCATGCCCTCTATTTCCTTCGTTGGCTTTCCTTTTACCTTTCTTTGCACCATAAATAAGGGTATCTTCCTAAAGCTTTTCCTAAGTGCTGCCATCTTCTTCTTAAGCCTATTCCTTCTCTCGTTCCTTTGCTGTTATAATCCTCTTTCCTTTTTTCATAGTCCCTGCCTCTTGTGACTGTCCACTTTCACTCTTGACTTTGACTCAAATGATAATTAGGTCATTATGTAGGACAAGAGAGTAGATTATATCTGCACAGTGGAATTTCTTTATTGCTTTTCACAAAGACCTTTAACTTTTGCCACATATTATACCAATACATCTCTGTGTCTTTGTTCCTTTTGTTTAATAACTTTTTAGGAAACAGAATCATATCTGGTGGTTTGGGCTTATGCCCATTCTTCCTTTCATCTACCCATTCCCATATGATTTTATCAAAGATATTTGTCTTTGATAAGATATTTCCCATGGCATGATAAAAGACCCAGAGAGAAGCAACTTAAGGGAGAAAGGGTTTATTAAGCTAGTCAAAAGACTAGTACCAACCACACTGAGTGGGCATTTTTTTTATCTCAATGAACACAATGAAGATAAGTCCCTGCAGAATATTTGTGGGTCCATCTCTCAGGCAATTCTAGATTCTGTAAGACTGATAATTAGCATTAACTTTTGCTCTTATTATGTACCAGGTTCCATAAATGGTCTCTGAGTATATGAAAGCAGTGTAGAAACAGAGATGGTATTAAAGCAACCAGAAAACCTTCAAGGATTCCAGTTATAAATATTGATGCAGCTTCTAAAAGACCAATTAGGAGACTTCTCAGGTAGTATAGGAAGAAATGAGAGAAGCTTCTAAAAGAACCAGGGTTATATGATTGCTTATATCAACTCTAACAAGGGGGCTGGATGCTGCTCAGTGACTGACTCTCATTTACAGTGCTCTGGTTTCAGTTCTCAGTACCATAAGCATATCTATGCACACACACATATAAAGAATTCAAATACTTAATAGAAGACTCACAAATAATAATATTCACTAAGTATATTAAATACACATTAACATTTAATGTATAAATGCATGAAGCAACTGGATTGTTTTTTAACTTGAAGAAGAAATGACTTTATAAAAATTCAAGGTTTGAGGTTTTTATAGATTCTTCCAGACCCTTCAGCTGGAAGTCTGAGCCAATTAATTTAGCTTTTTCATGCCTTATATTCTTAGCTAAAAATGGGAACATGGGAAAAATATTTCATAGACTCCTTCTCAAGGACTGAATGAGATAGTCCATATCAAGTGGAGTATACACAATCAGGCACATACTAAGTGCTCAATTAAAAAAAATCCTACTTACACTAAAAGCAATGTTAAATGTCTAAGGAGTAACAAATGGAGATACACCTAACAAGTTGGCATATCAATCAAACAAGTCTAAGGAGTAACAAATGGAGATACATCTAACAAAGTTGGCATATCAATCAAACATACAGAGAGACAAATGGAAATTTCCACTTCAGCTACATTTTCCATACTGCTTCTGGCACGTACAAATACAGGGAGAAAATGCCTCCAGAGAAGTGGTTCATTGTGACAGCCAGTTAGGTTACTCTGTTGGAATAACAGGACTCATTACAGAATCCAGGAAATAGAAGTGCACAACCCTCTGCCAGCGTGTCTCTCTTACTCAGAAATGGTGCATGCCGCAATAAACATTGGGTAGAAAGGTCACTTAGAGTCATTCTAATTATTGTGCTGTCAGATGGTAGCAGGTAACAATTTCCCCTGCCAAAATTTCTTAGTTTTTCTGTAAAGAAGGAGAGAAAGCATGGACGTTCAGTGGATCAATGTTGGGTGTCTGTAGACCCTGCTGTCTACTAGTATGGGGAACATGTGTTAAAATGTGGGTGCCTTGAAGGTGCTTTTAAAGCTCCTCCCAAGGATTGTCTTCATGAGTAACTGCAAGTCCTGTGTTATATTTCAGAAAAGGAGCTCTAGTAAGACCTAACAGGAAAAGAGCTATCATTTCAACATAGAACATATTAAGGGCACGGCTCATGGCTGTCTACCATCTCATAGACAATGCAAACTTTGAGTTTTGTTTTCTTACCCATAGAAGAAGAATTATTTCAATAAAAAAGATTGACTGTGACTCAGGTCCCTGAGGAGCTGTAAAAGCGAAACTAAAACAATGTAAGAGAGGGGCACCTGAGGTTCGTTTTACTCTGGATTTTCAGCTAAGTTTGTACCTTTCGTTATGCATGTTTAGAATGTAGATTCACTTTCCTCTGTGTCTGATATCCTTGCTTCATTTCTGTTGTGGTGCTAAAATGCCCTGTTAAAGTTTGGGGAGAAAGTCTCTACTTTACTCACAATCCCGGGTTGCAGTCCACCATTCCAGAAAAGTCAAGATAGGAGCTTGAGGCTGCTGGCCAGCTCCATAGTCCAGAACGCAGAGAGAGTAAATGTATGAATGTTTATCTGTGCTGCACACTCCCTTTGTAAATTACGTAGTCTAGGACCCAAATCCAGGGAATGGGACAATGACTGAGTCTTCTCACCTCAATTAAGTCAATCAAGACAACCCCTCCCACCCCTCATGGCAACCCATCAGTAAGCAGTGTAGAGTCAATCTCTCATGGAGACTCTCTCCCAGGTGAGTGTAGATTTTGGCAAGCTGACAAAACCAATCATGACATCTAGGATAGAGTTTGGACATTTGTATGTTAAGTTGCTTGGGACTCAAGTTCTTTAACACATAAGAGGCACCCAGCAAATCCTCTCTGCTCAGGAGAAGAGAGTCACTGTGGAATAGCATATGTTGAGCATGTTTGACATGAAACATGAAACAAAGCTTTATTAGGTCATCTCCCAGTCTTAGCTACTGCTTTCCATGTAAGTTAAGTTTTACTAAATCCACCAGACTCTACTGTGTTATTTCCACACTGAGTAATATTCAGAGAATGTCATCTATGGCATCTTAGAATCTTGTGTCTTTGTTTAGCTGGGAGGAGTCAAAAGCATTAGGTTCCTTATCTACGATTCTGTCATTCAACAACAAAATTCACCAAGGTAAATGTCCCTATGATGTTGAATTTAGCCTTTTGTGAAAACTTTTTGAATGCCAATAATTGAAAATCATTATTTTGAGGTCCTATAATTTACCTTTATTTCTTTTCTTTAATAGAAAAAAAAAGGAGTAAAATAAAGAGATAATGATGCTTGTAGTATTATCTACATAATAGTGCCCGCTAAAGGTCTCAATTAATTCAATGTTTACGAGGCATCAGCTTGGTGTCAGGAGAAGGCTGCTCTGTCTGGAAAAGATATTAGTATATATTTCTCAAAGATTTTACCAGCAGACTGCAGCTCATGAGAACAAAGAGCCAGCAGGTCCCCTCAGAGACATTCACGCTTTCTGTTACAGATCGTCAGGGAAAGGTGAGACATGGGTTGGCCAAATGACACTTTCTAAGTAGAGTATATCATAATCAGGGCATGGAGAAATAGGAGTGTTGATGAGCCTACAGCTTGTTAAAGAATCTGGACTTCATGCTAAAGGCATTGAAGTTTTGTTTGTTCTAGATGATGAAATAAACACTACATTAAATTGACAATTTCAACCATAAATGGCATGTGTAATGGGGTATAACTCTGGAAATTCCACCCCTAATGACTTTCTTCTGTCATTGGTGCAACATTGTCAAAGGCTCCAGCCTTGGAAACAAGCATTCAGACCATTCAGGTTCACGGCATAACGTACTGTTTTCATCTGCTCCCCAAAGATCAGGCAGTGAGTTTGGGAAACCAAATATCAGTCTCTCACCATTTAACACCCCTGAAAACCTCTTCTGGGGATAAAAATGGGGATGACTAGAGTTAAAAAAAATACTACAGCATATCCTGTAATTTTGATCTTGGCCATGTACACAGATGAATGAATGGCAGCCAGGACCAGAAGAGACAGTTGTTCAGCTTGCTTATTGGAGACTTTATTCACAGGAGCAAAAGGACAGAAGAAATCCACATGTCCATTTAAGGTGAAAAAATATAATATGATTTATATATACCATAGGATATTATTCAACATTAAAAATAAAAGACCCACATTACACTGACTTTCTCTCTGTTTCCCATGTGGAGGCCCTTCTGGCTCATGCTTCTGCTGTAGCTCCTTCTTTGACATGATTGGCTGAAATCATGATGCAAAATAACCTGTCCCACTTGGCGCTGCTTTTGTCAGAGTATTTCATCACAGTAAGTGGAAAAATAACAAGTACAGAGAGCCTGGCTGAAGTTCGGAAGCTGTACGAGCAGGTTGGAGGTGAAGATGTTCACAGTGAAGAAAGACGGCTGTCCCTTGTTGAGAACTACAAAAGCATGCTTGCAGGAATTTTGATAGAAGTGCTTAATGTTGTTATGGACAATGGCATTCCAGCAACCAGATGCTTCCAAGAAAGATTCAAGAAAGTATAACTCGCAGGTCATTAACTGAGTTGTGAGAGGGTGTGTAGAACGGAATAGCTGCTGGGGCAGAAATAACGAACAGAAGACAGGGAGAAGAGGGACCACAAGGTGAGGAAGAATCGTGGTGAGAGCCACTCCGGGCACAAGCTCATGAAAAGACAAACATGGCTGCTTGGATGCAACAAATTTGAAAGTTGTCCTAATACATCTTTGGGAAAGAGTGAGGAACAGCAGGGACAACAGAGGCGTCGAAATTTCGCGAACAACAATTAGGTTACTGGTATGTGCCCAACTACTTCCACTACTTTAATCTCAGTGGTTTAACTGAATTGTCTACTCCATGAAAAAAAGACCCCACTGGTTTCCTGTGTGAATAGAAGGTAAAATTTTGTTTCAGGCATGGGAGTCTAGATTCCAAAGTGACTCATGAATATGCTAGCATGAAAGGAAGAACGCCAACACAAGCAGTTTGGGGCAGTGGGCTTCTTACAGCTTACCTGGCAAACCCCTAAGGTTAGAAATGAACCAGCAGCCACCCGTACTCAGTGAAACAAAAGGACATTGGATTATGCTGCTTAAAAACAGTCAGAATGAAGATTTTCTTCTGGATGATACAAATGAGCACAAACGGCTGAAAACTATTTCTAGTGCAGACACTGCAGGAAACCTCATTTAGTCATATTTTAGAATGGATACACTATGCAAACAAGTATAATTTCTGTATGAGACAATTCTTCTTCTATTGAATGTGTCTGGATGGAGTTTTTGAAACACACTGAATTTGATATATTGAATAGATCTTAATGGAAGTGAAAAGATCTGCACTAAAGCTCTTGACTCATTTGTCTGCTCTGTTGGAGAACTCGAATTGCCAACCCAGTTCCTGTAACCTTGACCTTGGGGGACTCGGAGCTGAGTCTGGGAAGGAGCAATCAGTGGCTTTCTAGGCTGTGATCAAATTCCAGTTTTCTCCAGCCAGTCCCCTACAGACATTTAAATAATATTGCCTTGCTTGCAGGAAGGAGTCCATGGAGGACAAACAATGACTGCATTTTCAAAGTTTCCTATCATCTGTCTACCTCCCACTACGTTTTTATAGGTTCTTCAGGTTTTAAGTTCATAAGGTCATTTTTTTTTTCAGCTGAGGCATCTCTCATTCTAAAATTCTACTGTTTGTCAAAGTTTATGTTCAATTCCATGTAGTCTGTCTTTATTAATTCCTTGGGAAGTTAGGTCAACTGTCTAAATAAACCTTCATATTTACCTGGTGACAATTCTATATGTCACAGGGTACAGGTATGAATGGAAAAGGTCATGCTTGCACTGATTTGTAATATATCCATATAGGGGCCTGAAATCCTCTAATCTTATCCTCTTAATTCTGTGGGATGTATGTGTATGTGTGTGTGTGTGTGTGTGTGTGTGTGTGTGTGTGTGTGTGCGCGCGCGCGCGTGAGTATGGGGTGAATAATTTCCAAGTTATGATATGTTGTGAATATGACATTGACTGTCCCTAAAAGATCACCTTCTAAAGTTTTGGTTACCAGTTTATGGCATCACTGAAGCTTTAGGCATCACAGAAGGGCTGAGCCCTTGAAGGAAGTAGTTTGACCTCTTCTCTTCTCTCTTTACTGTGCTTCTTGGCAACTCTGAGGTGAGTACTTTGCTCTACCAAGCTCCTATCTTGACGAAGGTCCTAAAATAATGGGGCCAATCAGTCATGGATCGAAACCTCTAAAACTGAGCACAATAGACCTTTCTTCTTCACAGTTTGCCTCTGATATTGTGTAATGAAGATAGAAATCTGAGAAACAAATTATAGACATGTTTCCTCTATGATAAGATAAATTATAATTTCTGAGATGGCAGAGAATAGTTTCATGTATTTAAAAACTAATATATACTGCCTCAAAAATCAAACAAACCCTAATATATATATATACATATATGCACATATACACATGTATACACTTACTACATCTAATAAAAACATTTATGCATTTTACATTCTCCACATCATTTGTTTTAAAGTGCCCTTCCTTCTCCCAAATCATACCAGACAGGTTTGACTCCACATTGAACACCATTTATGGCCTTAGCACCCATTATGCATCTGATCTTCCCTGAATGCCAGTTATTGGATTAGGCTGAAAAAAATTCAGAAAAGTAACCATGTAAGACTTCCTGTCATAAGGATATTTTTCAACAATAACAACAACAACAATAATCATATCAGAGATGGTCAGAGGCAGATGGAATGTGACAGCCAGAATGAGTTCTGCTCTCAGCAACTTACTACATCTTCTGATAAAAACATTCAGGCATTTTACATTCTCCACATCTTTTAATGTTATGCTGTTTCCAGTGTTTGCAATGGAGATCTCCTCTACCATCTGATGATTCGGCAAACCTAATGACACCCGATGGCCATACTTACATATCAGTAGATGGATAAGAAATGAGTTAAACATTTATAGCATCATAATAACTTCTGTTGTTGCACAGTATTGTAGGACTGATTCCCTTCCCTGAGTTCTTCAAGAATTCTGTGTGTATGTGCATGCGTGCATGTGCGTATGTGTGTGTGTGTGGGGGGGGGGTCCAAGGTCAAAATTGGATGTCTTCCTCAATCAATTCTCACATTATTGCTATTTACCATTATTATTAACCATTGTTATTTTTAAAGGTCTCTCATTGAACCTGGAGCTTACATATTCAGCTACATTGGTAGGCCAGTGAGCATCTTGGATCCCATCTTCCTTCCATCACCTGGGTTATAGATGAGTGCATCATGCCTGGCTTCCGATTGTGGGCACTGTGGCTTGAACTCAGATCCTTCTGCTTGCCGCTAAGTACTTGACTGACTGAGTTACGTCCTACTCCTCTTAACTTGAGAATTTTATTGGAAGAAAACTCAAACGTGATTTTTCAGGTAAGTATTAAAGATTTATGAGATGTTAATTCTCCCACAAAAGCACTTTCTGCTCTTCTTGTTGACATCCAGATTTCTGTATGAAATAGTTATAAAATCAAGTGCTCCTCTTAAATAATAGAAAATAGTCAGTATAAATAAATGTGGCCACACTCTCCTTATCAGTCTTAGATGTCCTTTGGAAGTAGGTGGTTTTTGTTTGCTTGTTTGTTAATTTAGAAGAACAAATGGACAAAAAAGTGATGTTTTCTGAAATTCTCTACTTTTCGTGAGGTTAATTGGAGCTGTCAGTTTTGCCTGGCATCTCCCTGTTTTGCTGACTCTTCTCACATTTTGTTTTCTAAGACAACTGGCAGAGGATACTTCAGTACAAGTCATTCTCAAATAATTCATGGGCTACCTGGTGATAAAAGTTTTTCAGAACAGTGAAAATCCCAAGTATTGCTAAATCTTGAAAAAAAAAGTTCCCTCCTGTGCAGGTTTTATTCATTAGTTACAGCTACTTTCTTTTACTGACACATGACAATCAAAATTTAAGGAATGCAGAATATGTGTAACGCATACCATATGTTCACTGAATTATACAAATGAATAAGGGAGCTGCCTAAAGTGATGAAGGAACTAAAATTCACAAATGAGTAGAGAAAAATGAACACACAATATGATTGGATAGACTCCAAGTTAGACTGGATTAAACTTGCATTGAAAACTGTTAACTTTTAAATGACGTAGATTATTGATAGCTACACAGTGACCTCCGTGGCTCTAAATAATATTCAGAATCCCTAGGGCTATTTGTCATTTGAGTGAAGAAGACCACATTTGGACTTTGGAAGAAAAGGTCTTGTGTGGTTCCCAGAACTTATATCCTACACCTACATCTCACAACAAACTGTAGCTCCAGCTTCCTCTTTTGGCCTCTGCAGATACCTGTACTCATGTGCATATGCCCTAACATATATAGACACGTACACAAACATACAGACACACAGATACACACACATACACACACACACAGAAAGAGAAAAAGAGAGAGAGATATGACACAGACACACACACACAGAGATAACAGACACACAGACAGACACATAGCTGACACAGAGAGACACACAGACACATACACAGAAGAGGCAGACATTGGCAGACATAGACACATGTAAATACAAAAATAAAATAAATCTTAGTAAATGATATATTTTATTTTTTGTTTCTTTTAAACTACTGAGGTGTCATTCTAATTAGGTATTCTTCAGTAATTGAGTTCTAGGTAAAAGAGAATCTCTCTCTCTCTTTCTGTGTGTGTGATTGTGTGTGTGTGTGTGTGTGTGTGTTTACTGTGCAGTTCACAGGGGGTTAGAGGTCAAAGGGCAATGTACAGGAGTCTGGTTCTCTCCTGTCATGTGGATCCCAGGGATTTGAAACTGAAGTCATCAGGCTCAGGGCAGGCCCCTTCACCAGCTGAGCTGCCCACAGTGACTCTGGTGTTCATCAGGAATGCTATGAAGCTTCATTGAAGGGGCCTTGCAAGGGCAGGCATGTGGGATGCAGTCGCTGCTCTGTTCTCTGATGATCTGGTTGAGACTTGATGGGAGACTTCCTTGCAGAGTACTACCACCATCATTTGCTCTCTGCCATTGCCTTTTTTTTTTTGTAAAGTAGAGGCTTTAGCTGTGGTCTCTGGGTCCCTGTGAGGACTTCAAAATCAAGATTTTGATCCTCAACTCTCTGTCTTCATATCACTTTCCTTTTACAAATCAGAGTAGAAATATTTGATAGTGAAAATAGTCCTTAGCTTAATAGTAATTTGGTACCTCAAAATAACCTCTGTCTCTGTCTCCATCTCTGTGTCTGTCTCTCTCTCATTCCTCCTCTTCCTGATCCCCTTTTCTCTTTGGTGGCACTAGCAACAGAATCCCGAGTCTCATGCATTCTATCCTCAGCCTACAATTACATATTTCTAATCATGTAGCCACTGAGTTTCTTTACATTGTATTTCACTGGAAATAAGTATCAATGTTGACAGGTGGTGGAAAAGTCAAGTGTTTAAGTACAAAAACAATAAAAAACACTGCCTGGCAGCCATTTACCAATAATTTGGTATTCAGTTTGTCACCTAGAGCTACAGTTCTCAACCTGTGGGTTGTGACCACTTTACGGGTCAAATGACCTTTATACTGGCAGGGGCAATCTATGACCATCAGAAAACACAGATATTTACATTACAATTCATAACTAGCAATATTATAGTTATGAAGTAGCAATGAAAGTAATTTTGGGATTGCGGTTACCACAGCAGGAGAGACTGTATTAAAGGGTTGCCGCACTGGGAAGGTTGAGAATCAGCTGTGGTGATATTGGTGACTATGTTGAGTGGCAAAATACATATGAAATGAGTGCAGTTCACTGTCACTGGCCGGGACACAAAGATCTAGTCTATTTAGATGCCATACTAAGTATTCTCCTCAACCATCTCATTTGCTCGGGAAGCCTGAGACTATGAAACAAATGGTTCTCACAAAGGAAGAAACTAATAAACCTGAAATTTAAAAATCTGACTTATTCAGAGAAAGAATGAGTAACTCTCCTAGAATTTGAAATTCTGGGCTGTCTGACTCAAAGCCTGCTTTTAACCGTTTCTCTTATTAAACTGCGTGTGGGTCGTCTGACTTTTATGATTCCCACATCTATTATGTTGCACTGATGTGGTGATAGTCAATATACTAAGCATATATTCAGTAAATTCTTAGGAAAATAAACAACTGAAGTTGATTACATTTTATATTATTCAAACTTGATATTATATAATGGTAGTACACATCAGGTATATTTGATTGGAGGGGTTTCATTATTTAATTAACAGCACACTCGCTTTTACTGTTGCCTAAACTATTGACTGAAAGTTATTAAAATAGCATCTCCAAGGGATCAAAAATTTGCTATCTTTATATTATAAATATTACCTAATTAACTGAAGTTTCTCACCTTTACATTGAACTATTTGATATAATACATTACAATTTAAAGGATCATTATTTTGTTTGGTATTCATTGTAAGACCTTTATCATGATATATTAATTTGGTATAAGTGTGAATAAAATATATTATCTTTAATGATTCTATTATATTTTTACGTTAAATAGTCTATCATTATTTTAACATCTTTTAAAGTATGCATTGAAGTATAATGGATTTTTTTATTTAGGAAATATTTAAAATTAAGATTTTTAAAACAAGCTTTTATTACTATTATTATTTATTATTATTATTATTTATTGTTCTTCTTATTGGGAGATAGCCAGCATGACATCTAGAGGGAGAGCAGATCTAGAATTATGGAAAGTTACTCTAAAGCCCTCAGTTAATAGCAAAAACAAATGCACAGCAGTGTATTTGATTTCAAACTTTTGGAGGTCAATGGAAAGCAGAACCAATCTAAACCATACAAAACCAACACGAACGAGCCTGTGGCTTACCTGCTAAGTGGACAAGATA
>JADRCC010566777.1:0-16269 GCA_019843855.1 Hylomyscus alleni
TTTTTTTTTTTTCCTGAGAAATGTTTTGTCAGAGTTTTTCTGGGAAATTGTCCTGGCGCCCGTTGCATGAAACTTTCCCTTGGGGTTTAATGCCCTTTCTTGGAGCCATCCTAAGGTTGGATCAGAGTTGCTTAATCTTATCAGTAACTAGCCATGTGGTAGAACTTAACAAGGATAATTGAGTTATGAACTAGTGGGAATGAGCAAAAGCTTATGGCCTAAGCATTCATTCATATTTGATTAAGTCTCAGAGTTGTTATTTCGAAAACTGGGTGGTAAAGCCTGGTTATTGCAGCCATCCAGTGGCCATGGATGAACTGGTTTTACTTGAAAGGGGGGCTGGAAATGAAAAAGAGATGGGGAGGGAGAGGAAAATGAAGCCAAGATAAAGTTCTGATCAAGGCTCCCAGTTTAATATTCAGCACTTAGTTTATATAGGGCAAGCCCATGGACCCATCCTTTGTTTCAGCTGGATTATGTTGCAAAACAAGGTCAGTGGGCAGTCTATTCTTCTAAGTTTCCTGTGGGAAGTTGTATGTACAACCAAGGAGGTGACTCCACCAAGGTTGATAAGGTCCATTGTAGCAAGCGTTCTAGGACTGTTCAGATTCTGGGAAGGCCACAACTCCCCTCTTTTTGGTTTTTAAAGATGAGCAATACCAATAGCTGGATAGGGGCACAAGATTTACTTATTTTCCATAATCCCATCTAGGATAAAGAGTGGCTAGGTGACCATACCTGTCTTAGGTTGGTATTGTTCCTTTTTACCCATCATGGAGGTCAAACATAGCATTGATGTATGTCTCTGTCTTAGTTTGATAGGATCTCAAGAACACTCTTACCTGTCTCTGACTAATGGCCTTCTATAGCACACTCTTTCCCATTCAGACTAAAGTCATGAAGGACATATGAATATGCATTCAATGGATTTCTTCATATCGATGAATAACTGCCATGGTGAATAGCTGAGCTTGCTGAAAATGATCCTATATGAAGGCAACCAATCTGTTTAAGATACAAGGTCCAAAAGTTAAAAGCAACAAAATTAAAATTAATGGTCTAAGCAGTGTAGAAATTAAAGTTGGCTATGGGAATGTCCCAGGTATCTAATCCAGCAAAGATCAAACACAAGGTCTGGCCACCAGGTATATAGGGGGTGGCTTTGAGAATTGATAGAAAACACTTGCTCTCTATTAAGGGTGGAAACTACACTCCAGGTTAACTCAGCCAGCTTATAGGGATTTTGAGCCGCCTTCATCATTGGTATCATTATCATTAGAAGGCTCAGGATACATGTCCACTTGACGAACCAATATTTCAGGCAGCCATTGGGCTCCATTTTCTTTTTGTGAAAAAACACAGACAGAACCTCGCCCCCATATTAAAACAAGATTGGGACCATTCCATGTATTAGAGGGTCTCACCATTTAACCATGGCATATGAACTGGAAGTGACTGGATGGATGTCAGTAGCAATCCACTGCAGACTGACATTTAGCATCAGTTTGCAAAAAAATTAAAACAAATAAGACAAAAGCAAGGTGTGCTTTTGGTGACCTTGAGGGATATAACTCCCCCTTTTTTGTTTTTAAAAGCCAATTTTCCAGAGTGTGACACATACGTTCAGCAATCCCTTGCCCCATTGGGTTATAAGGAATTCCAGTTTTATGTTCAATACCAAATTCCTTACAAAATGATATAAAGTTTTTTCCAGTATAAGCTGGCCCATTATCTGTCTTGATGACTTTAGGTAATCCCATAGCATTGAAGGCTTGTAAACAATGATCAATTACATTTACAGAAACTTCTCCTGTATATAGAGAAGCAGAAAGGAATCCTGAATACGTGTCAATACAGACATATACATATTTCAATTTTCCAAATTCTGCAAAATGAGTTACATCCATTTGCCAAGTATGATTGGGCATAAGGCCTTGTGGATTAACCACTAAACAAAGAACTAGAGATAATGTAAGACAGTTAGGGCATCGTTTTACAATCATTCTAGCCTGCTCCTTACTGATCTTATGTCAGAGCCTTAAGGTGTGACTAGAGAGAAGAAATTTATTATGATTATGTCTAGCTAATGCAACAGGATCTGAAACTAAGGCTTCTCCTATTAAAGCTCTGACAATGCAATCATTGCCTGCAGCTAAAAGTCCAGGAAGATCAGAATGAGCTCGTATATGAACAATATAAGAGGAATTTTTTCAGATAAGAATGATGTTTTGTAATTGTGAAAGCAGAGATGTAGCTGGGTGAAATGAAATGTACCACAAGTTTCCAATAGAGGAACAGACTGAGCCACATATAGACTATCAGTAAAAAGATTAAAAGTATCATTTACAGATTGACAAACATTCAGTACTGCTGTCAATTCTACTAGCTGGGCAAAGAGCACAGGAGTCTCTAGGACTATTTGTTGATTATTTATGAGATATCCCACTCGCCCTTTAGAGGAACCATAAGTAAAAATTAAAAGAGCATTATGCAGAGGCTGTAAAGATGTCCTATTAGGATATATATAACCTTATGTATATTTAAAATTTTTATCAACCTACCTCGAAGGTAATAATTATCGATAGTGCCTTTAAATCCTATTTGAGCAAGCAACCAATCTGTACTATGCTGTTTTTACCAAGTATTTTGGTCTACATTAAAAGACTGAATTCTGTCTGGTTCTTTACCAAAATAAATCACTGCCTGTTTTCTTCCAAGTATAATCATATGGGCTACTGTCTCATAATATGGCAGGATATTACATTTAGGAGATATTCTTGAATGTATATACATAAGAGAAACTTTTTGCCACAATAATCTTGTAGATGTATGAGTCATATTAAAAATTAGCAAGTGTAAAGGCAAAGAATAATCTATATAAATAATAACAAACTGCTTTTAAATAGCTCTTTCTACTTGTTTTAAGTCCAACAATCTTTCCAAGGTTAAAGACTGAGGGGAGGTAGGATCAGCACTTTCTTTAAGAATATCATATAAGGGTTTCAATTCTCCTGTAGTAAGCTTTATTTATTTTTTGTTTTTATTTTTAAGATTTATTTATTATTATAAATGAGTACACTGTAGCTGTCTTCAGACGCACCAGAAGAGGGCATCAGATTTCATTATGGGTGGTTGTGAGCCACCATGTAGTTGCTGGGATCCGAACTCACGACCTTCAGAAGAGCAAACAGTGCTCTTACCCACTGAGCCATCTCACCAGCCCCCTGTAGTAAGCTTTAAATAGGGGCAAAGCCAACTGAGATCACCTTACAGCTTTTGAAAATCATTTAAAGTTTTTAAACTGTCCGTATAGATAATTATCTTCTGGGGATAAATGGCTTGATCTGTAAGTCTAAAGCTCAAATAATTATAAGGATCCTGAGTATGTACCTTTTCTGGAGCTGTTTGTAGTCCTTTATCAGCTAATGCTTGTTGTAAGTCTCTATAACATAAAAGCTAGTCCTGCTAACAGAACATCATCCATGTAATATATGATGTATATCATTGGTCACTGCTGGCTTTTTAAAAAAGATTTATTAATTTATTTTATGAATATGAGTACACACTGTAGCTGTACAGATAGTTGTGGGACTTCATTTGGTTGTTGGGAATTGACTTAGGACCTCTGCTTGCTCTGGTCAACCCCTCTTGCTCTAGTCGGCCTGGCTTGCTCCAGTAGACTCTGCTTCCTGGTTGGTCCTGCTCGCTCTGGTAGATCCCACTTGCTCAGTCCCTGCTTGTTCTGGCCCAAAGATTTATTTATTACTATAAATAAGTACACTGTAGCTGTCTTCAGATGCACTAGAAGAGGGTATCAGATCTCATTATGGGTGGCTGTGAGCCACTATGTGGTTGCTGGGATTTGAACTCAGGACCATCGGAAGAGCAGTTGGTGCTCTTATCCACTGAGCCATCTCACCAGCCCAGGACATTGCTGTCATATAGGCTGAATGGCTTGTGCCACAAATTTTTGACATAATGTAAGGCTATTAGCCATGTCCTGAGGAAGAACTATCCATTGGTGTCTTTTTATAGGTTCTTTAAAATTAATAGAAGGAACATTGAAAGCAAATCTTTTGCATTCCTGGGGGTGCAAAGGAATAGTAAAGAAACAATCTTTCAAGTCTATTACTATTTTATAATATCCTTTGCATTACCTATATATTGACTTTCTTCTAGAAGCATGTTAATATCCCAATTTGTGTTACCTGCCCAAGCATTCATCATGGCAGCTCTCTTACTTGCTTCACACCATTCAGAACTCCAAAGTAAGTAATATACTCCTGACAAAGTAGCCTTACATATAGTTTTCCAATCTTGAGGGGTTAAATTTGTATCTATCCCTGTATCCAACAAAGCTTGTGTAAAGGGAGTTGTAGGCCCATACTGTGCCACAGCTGTTTTTCTTTTATCACTTTGAACTCCAACATCTGATGTTGCCTGACTCCATTACCCTACTGGTCAATTATCTCAGCTACAGGGAAAGCTAACAACCAGATGTATCCTGCCCTTCCCTGTGAGCCTGATTCACAGCTCTTTCTAGCAGTGATTGCCATATCTCAGAATCATTGCTCTTTCCTGCACTTAATATACTCTTTTAACTCTTGTAGCCCATTAGTCAATTTCTTCAGCTTAATTTCCAACTCTAATTTATATACTTGCATGTCCATCTGGGCAGCATCTCCTGCAGGAAAGGCCATAGGCAGAGCAGAAGATGCATAAGGAGGCCAATTCTCATTATAGTATTTGGCAGTCCCTTCTTCTAAATCAGCTTCCTCCTCTGGATCTAATTCATCACCAGTGTCTCCAATTTCTTTTATCTGAGCTCTAAAAGGTATACAAGGTCTGTTCTTCTGATTTAGAGTTGAGAGAGCCTTTTTCTGTGGAAGCCCTCTCTGACAGGCATTCTTCCTGAAGTTCTTCAAGCTGTTCCTGGGCAGTAGCTAATGCTGTTGAGGTCTCTATATCTTTTTTATTATCAATAGCATCTTTTATAAGCACCCAGAGGCAGAGGGTGATAGAATCTGCTGGGGTGGTTCTCAGAACTTCTCCAACTTTTTTCCCAGGTCTCCTTATCCAAAGTTCTTCTGGAAACCATGGACAGCATGAATCTATCTGAACTAAAAAGTTTTCTAACATCTGTTTTGAAAACCCTGCTCCTCTTGCCTGAAACATCTCTTTGAGGCTCCAGACAAATTTAGAATTCCCCTGTCCCATTGCATTGTCAGCCCTAGGTGAAGTTGGCATTGGGTCAACACCTCTTCAATCTAGCCTGTTTCCTCTTATTGCACCCCCTGCAACAATAGCCTCCAAAAGATAAACTTTATAACTAGTGCTAGCATTAATGCTGTTCATTGCTTACCATGCAGTATACTGTTACTTTTCTTCTGTTTTCTGTCGAGCTTCACCCAACAGCAATTCTCAGCGGGTCCCCTATTTTCAGGCCCCTTTTTTGGGCACCATCTGTAGCCATCCAGTGACCATGGATGAACTGGGTATACCTGAAAGGGGGGCTGGAAACAACAAAGAGAAGAGGGTCAAGAAAAGAATGAAGCCAAGAAAGGTTCTGATCAAGGCTCCAAGATTAATATTCAGTACTGCATTTATATAGGGCAAGCCCATGGAACCATCCTTTGTTTCAACTGGGTTATGTTGCAAAGCAAGGTCAGTGGGCAGTCTATTCTTCTAAGTTCCTGTGGGAAGTTGTATATGCAACCAAGGCAGAAAACTCTATCTAAGACACATACAACTAAGGCAGGTGACTCCACCAAGGTTGCTAAGGTCCATTGTGGCAAGCGCTCAAGGTCTCTGTTTAGCCTGCTCAAGGCTGGGAAGGCCACAGGTTATACCACACCTGATACAATTAATGATATTCTACTATACTTGCAGACAGGTGCCTACATAACTGTCATCTGAGAAGCTTCACCCAGTAAGTGGTGGGAACAGATGCAGTGACCCACAGCCAAGCATTAGGCAGAACTTGGGAAATCCTGTGGAAAAGGGGTAGGAAGAGGAAGGATTGAAGGAGCCAGAGAGGTCAAGGACACCAGAAGGAAATATACAGAATTAACTTACCTGGGCCTCACAAAGACTGAACCCCCAACCAGAAGCATGCATAAGATGAACCTAGGCCCTCTGTACAGATGTAACAGTTGCACAGCTGGATCTTCATGTGAGACTCCTAAAGCAAGGTAGGGGCAGTCTCTGACTCTATCGCCTACCCCTTTAGTCCCTTTCCCCTAACAGTGCTGCCTTGCCTTGCCATAATAGGAGAAGATGTGCCTGGTCCTACTGCAACTTGATATTCCAAGGTGGACCGATATCCATGGGAAGTCTCCCCTTTTCTGAGGAGAAAGGAAGAAGGGAAGGAGAGAGTAGAGGGAGGGCCTGGGAGGATTGAAGGGAGGGGAAGCTGTGATAAGGATATGCAGTAAATTAATTAATTTTTAAAAAAGATACCCAGTGTCCCTCTGTCAAGGACAGCCATTGTTAGACTATTTGGACAACAACCACTTGGTAAATTTGTGTTTGTGTGTAATATATGTGTATAATACATATATTTTTATATGTAAAATAAAGTCTGTGCCCTTCCCACCCTGGAGCAGGCTGAATAGACCTTGAGTGCTTGCCACAGTGGACCTTAATGACCCAGGTGAAGTCATCTGCCTTGCTGCACCTGCAACTTCCTATAAGAACATAGAAGAATGGACTGCCTGCTGAGCAACATAATCCAGCTGAAACAAGGGATGGGTTTTGTGGTTTCCCCTTTATAAGCTGGAGCTGCAGAATTAAACTTTGAGCCTTGATCAGAGCCTTGGCTTGGCTTTGTCCCTACCCCACCCCACCCCCGTCCTTTTCATTTTCAGCCCCCCTTTCAGGTCATTCATGGCTGCTGGACTGCTACAAAGTCCTTATATATATTAAAAAAATAGTTTTTCTCCTGAGCTGTGAGCTCATGGGCTACCCATAAGGGTTCTTCCTTGTTGTATCTTCTGTTCTTAGCAGAGAACTGGACACATTGTGTGTTTGTTTGTGTGTGAACACATTAATAAAGGTCTGTATATATATTAAAGACTGAAACTAATATTTTGGAAATTTACTTTTGTAGGCGTTTTGTGTGGGTTTTTTTTTTTGTTTTGTTTTGTTTTTGTGTTTTGCTTTTTGTTTTTTGTTTTATGAGGCAAGGTCTCTTTTATCCCAGATGGATTCAAACTCACTTTTTAGGAGTATGACCATGAACTTCTGGTCTCCTGCCTCTATCTCCTGAGTGAATGAATGACAGGCAGTTATCACCATTCCTGGTTTATGTGATGTTGGGGATCAAGCCCAGGGGCTCATACATACCAGATATGAACTCTACCAACTGAGTTACACCCCTAGCCCTTGGCCTAAAATTTGTAAGAAACTTCTTTTTAAAGCCACACGAGTTTAACTTTTCCATTAAGAATCAAACTGCAAAAATCTCCTGCATGACAAAGCAATTATGGTGCCTAGTGAAGACTGCTTCTGACTGGATAGATGCTGTTGAGTCTTAGGTAGAATGCTGGTAGCCTTGTCTGGTCAAGTGGCTGCTTTAAAACCAACGGGCCCTTATTATAAAATGCTTGGGTAAAGGAAGCCTTTGATGAAGGTGTCTTCTTTCCACAAATGACATGAAAGATGCCAGGCTAGATGTGGCCTCCACCACAAGAAAAGCATCTGTAGGAAGAAGTATCAATGTATGAAAACCTCACTCTTCCTCTATGCATCTCTTTCATTAGGGTTTATTGTAGTATCACTCACTCCCAAGCCTTTATGAAGCACAGCAGAGGTGCCACTGGGGGACATAAAACACAGCAGAGCTGGCTGCATAGATGACCAGAGTCTTGACACACAGAGACTCAGTAATGCAGGAGCACAGCCATCAGACAAAGCAGTGTACACATTGGCAGGGATCTGAGGTTATTATGGGAAGAGCTGGTTTGAATATTCATCTTGAAGACAGGAGAAAGCTAGAGACCTGAAAAGAAAAATCGCAAGCTCTAAGGACAGGAAAGTTTTAGTGAATAGAATCATATGGCACCAAAATGCAATTGGAGAAGTGGTTGGCTTGCACATGGGCAGGATGGTAGAATGTAAACAAGAGGTGACAGAGGTGTGTGCAGCTGGGATGGGTGGAGAATCATGACAGCACCAGACAGTTTAGATCAGAAATGACAGGACACTTGAGAAACACTGAGTACAAACCTCATGGGAAACAGTTAGAGAAGAGACTCTGACAGCAATGGTGGTAATGTGGAATTGCTGATAGTTAAAGACCACTGTGGAGCAACAGTGGTTTCTGGGGAGTGTGTCCAATAGACTAAAACACAAGACATACATAATTGTTTATGTCCTACTGAAAAAGAAAAAAAAGTAATGTATTTATGATTAAATTCAAGTTTTATTCAGGTATATACACTTATGACAGGCAAGCATTAGATCCATACAGAAGGCATTAATAAAACATTTAACTCTTTGGATTCCAGTGTCTTGATACTTAGGATCCTATAATTTATTTATTTATTTATTTATTTATTTATTTATTAAGGCTGAGTGCAGTACAAGCTACCTGGAGCTCTCTATACAACCAAAGGTGACCATAAACTGATACTACTATCTCTACCTTTGGAGTACACCAGCACACCTGGGTGATTTGTGTGGCACTGGGGATAAAACCCAGGGCTGTGTGTGTGAGAGGCAAGCTGTCTGTCATCTGAGCTACATCTTCAGCCTTGATCCTCATTTACATGTTAAGTTTTCACTGGATACTTGACTTGTGCCTGGATGTTAATTCATAGCTGAACAGTCTATCCACATGTTTCACTCTTACTGAACAGAGTGTCACCTACTAGATTTAATACCACAATCAAAATGTAAAACTACATCTTCTCCATTATGCTAACTGCTCCATAAGTGCTGGTGGGAGTCATGTTGGGTGGCTCGGTTTTAGAAGCTTATCCTAGGGAGATGGTGTGGGAAGAAGGGGGATAAATGAGATATTTTATTTACTTTGTGGGAAAATAGGAAGATGGGGGTCTCACTCTGTTGCCCCCAAACTTATGGCAATCTTCCTAGTTCATCTTCCCAAGTGCTGGTATTACAGGCTTGAGCCAGCACATCGAACTTATGAATAAAGGAATTTCCTAATTAGAATTACTTTGGATACACTAAAGAGCAGAGCGAGGGTGAGTTCATTATAGAGGGAGAGAGGGAGAAAGAGAGATGGCCTCCTTTTGTGTCTCAATAGGTTACCTTGTGTGCACATTCCCTGAGCCCTTCCCTCACCCTTTCAGACCCTAACTCAGCATAGGGCCTGTGCTGGGGAAGCACTCACACTTCAGTGCTTATGGACTGAGAAATCATCTCTTCTGAATTCTCTGATCCTATTCAGCCTTCTCGGAGGATAGTGGTTTGGCCACCAGCATTGGAGCTTACAAATCCATGGTTACCTTATTATGGCCATCATCAACCTTCAGTTATAAGAGGAGGCCCTGGCACTAACTTCAATCTGTCTCTGAGGCTCTGTTGGAGTGTTGACCAGAGCTCCAGGAATGAATCCCAGGTGAGATCTCTCTTCCTCCTCTTCCTGCCCTACTCATCCCCAACCCCACACATACGTACATTGTGATCAATCTCTGTAAAGGAAGCAGGGCCTGGCTTAGCCAGTTATTTCCACAGACAGCCATAGCCACTGGTCTGTGAGAAAAGAGTGATGAAACCTCAGCCTTCAAGAGGTCCCTCCATCCTTTTCAGTGCCTACACAGTATGCCTGGCTGCCCTCTACCCCTTACTATTCAGGCCATTCCAGTCACCATTAGGCCTAATCACATGACCATATTACCTGGATCCTACTAACTGACTCCCAAAGGAAGCTTCAGGTTTGGGCTTTACACTTACCTTTATATATATATATATATATATATATATATATATATATATATATATATACACACACACACACACACACACACACACACACACATATATATATACATATATAATTATTTACTTTATTTTATATGTATGAGTGCTTTGCCTGCAGGTATGTCTGCATATCTTGCACGTGTTTGGTGCCCACAGAGAAGGTGAGAAGAGGGAACCAGAGTCCCTGGGGTTACAAGTTGTGAGCCACCATGTGAGCGCTAGGAACAGAGTCCAGTTTCTTTGCAAGAGCAGCAAGCACTCTTAATTACTGAGCCTTCTCTCCAGTCCCCATTTTTGTTTGAAACATAGTCTCATTATGCAAGTGAAACAAGTTCAAACTTGTGATCCTCCTGCCTCAAACTGTGGCAGAGGTATGAACTACCAACGTAGCTTTTACACTTTCTGAAGACTTACTTTTTAGAGCACAGATTTGGATTGACAAGCTAATTGAACAGAGTATGTGCAGAGTTGTACATGCTTACATCTCCCTCCGCACACCTAGCACCCAGCACTCTGTTAACATCTTGCATTGTTCTGACACATTTGTTAAAACCGATGTTAAACCTATATTGATCTATTTCTATTTGTTGAAGTCCATGGTTTGTGTTGGTGTTCACTCAATGCTGAGCAGCCCTGTGGGTTTTGTAAGTGGATGTGATGATGGCAACTACTCCAGTCTTATGAGGAACAGCTGAACCACTCCCCATCCCATTATTTAATCAAGAAATCAAAAGACAGTGCCCAGAAGTACAGTTTTGTTAGGACTTGGTTGTCCCCTTGTCTGCATTTTGTCTGTGGTTGCTATCATTCCAAAACAGAATGGAATATTGCCATGGGGACTCTTTGGTCTACCAAACTAAAAGCATTTACTATCTAGCTCTTCAAGAAAAGTTTGGGGTTCTTTGAACCCCTGGTGTCAGCCATTTTTCGCTCACTCATACTCAGGATGTCCAGGTCAGCCATGCTTCATACTGGATATCATACTGGACATTCGTATCAGTGCCATGTTGTCTAAACCTAAACTGGCCTCATGGCCTTCTGTTTCTAATGGGGTGACTAATACCTGAATTTCTGACAGTTCTGGACCATCTATCACCTACCTGGATTGGGTTGTTAGTTTTACTTTTACTTTAATCACAGGACATTGGTAATACTGTGAGATGTTCTGAAGGATCTCCTGCACTCCAGACATTATCTCACCTCTGTTGTGTAGAAGCCCTCTGGATTAGTAAGACCTACGGACTCTTATTCCTTTCCTAGCCTGTTGACTCAAGGGCAACAGGAGCCTAAGTGGCCTTAGTCTAGTGGTTTCCTGCCTTTGCCTCTTCAGCATAAACTACCAGGGCATGCCACCATCTGGATTAATATCCAAATCAATTGTCAGTCAAGATAACCTATCATAAGAGATTTATTTCTTGAGGGCTTAAAGTCTAATTAAACACTATCTACACTCCCTTCATACAAGCCAGGGCCTAGGATCACTCTTCCTTTTGACTCCGCCTTTCTTTTGAACCCTCCCTGGGATGTTCAACAGAGAGAGAATGTCAGAATTGTCTGTGGGAGGGCTTTATGAGATAATCCTGGGAGTACTGCTTAGTACTTCTGCCCACATTCCATTTGTCAGAGCTTGCATGGAAGCTGATAAATGTTGGGGAAGGAGAATATACAGATTTCATAATCGGCTATTCAACTTGTACTGGAGTGCTGCGAAGACTGAGCATCTAGTCCTGTTGGCCTGTGAGTGGCCTAGTATCCATTATTCATCCCGCTCATCTGCATGTCTCACCTTGCCTTGGTACACAGCTTGATTGAAAGACACTAATCTTACACAAGGTGACATCTGCTCTCTGTTGGGAGGTATGTATGAGTATATTCAGAAACAATCATGGTGGCCAGGACATTCCTCCTGAGGTCAGAAAAAATTGGTACCAAGAAATAGTGTGAGCAGTCTGTTGAGAACTAAAACTTTGACATACTCCACCCATAACGGGAAGAATTTCCCTCATATGTTGGGGCAATGCATGCTTGTTACTTAGCCAAGATCCTGTCACTCACATTAGTAATACTTGGGAGCTTCTTAGAAATGCAGAATTTCAGGCTTCTGCCTGCCTGTGCTGAATCAGAATTTATGATATACTCAGGTGATTTGCATGTACGCTGGAGTTCAGGAAGCCAGACCGTACTTCCCAAAGTGAAGACTTAGCCCATCTGGAATCACAAACTTTCTGCCTGAAACTTCCGCACGTGAGGTATGACTTGTCTTTCTGTAGGTACGTGTATATAGATTCAGGTGCTTAGGGAAGCCAGAGGTGATTGATCTCCCTGGAGCTGGAATTACAGGTAGTTGTGAGCTACTCAATGTGTTTGCTAGGAACCAAACTTATAACCTCTCCAAGAACAGTATATGCTTCTAAGCATAGAGTCATCATTCTAGCCCCTCTCTTAACTCCCAAACAAACTCATAAATTGGACAGCTGTGTATGAGCTTGATATTTATAATTACAGCAGAAGGAGGGAGGGAAGGAGAGAGGAAAAGTAGAGGTGGGGGAGAAGTTTGTGTGTGGGGAGGGAACAGAAGGGAAGAGGCAGGTCAGTCTTCTTCATTTCTAGATTTTTCTCAGACTGTTCTCAGACAAGGATTATCGGCCCTGTTCAGTACTGGAGGGAAATGTTACCTCAGAGTCAGAGTATGCTCTGTGCTCTGTGCATCAAATTGCCTGTCTCAGCTGTCATATTTAGGAATTAGGCAAGATATTAATAATTAACAGTATCCGAAATGACCAAACTTTGATTTTAATTGCTTCTCATCTCTTTGCCTATATAAAGATTCATATTTGGCTCAAATGTGAATTCTTTTCTTTTTTGGTGAGAAGCTAATAGGGACTGAACCTAGGGTTTCATACGTGTCAGGCACTCTGTCACAGAGATATAAGCCCATTCCTTCAAATATTTGCTCTTCAGTCCAGAGGCTTTCAGTGCCTGTCTGGACCAAAAGCCCTTTATCTCTTCCACTGTCTGCCTTCCCAGCACCATTTATAATCCAGGCTGGCTTCACATCCTCTATTTCCTTCACAGAGAGAAAGCTGCCAACTTGATCAAACTAAATGTGGGTGCTGTGGGGATCCTAAGTATATTCAGGGACTGATACCTGAGGCCTTTGGATTCTGATGAGTCCAGGAAGAATCTCACAGGAGAAGTTCTTAGGTAGAAATGTCATGGGACAAGAGAAATTCAGGATGTCATTTCTGATTGCTGATGGTCATAGTTTCTATGGTGGTTTCAACATGCTTGACCCAGGAAATGACACTACTTTGGAGTAGGTGTGACCTTGTTAGGGGAAGAGTGTCATTGTGGGAGTAGGCTTTGAGACTCCTCTTAGCGGCCTGGAGACAATCTTCTGGCTGCCTTCTGATCAAGATGTAAAACTCTCAGCTCCTCTAGTGCCATGTCTCCCTGGATACTACCACACTTTCTGCCTTGATGATAATAGGCTGAACCTCAGAACCTGTATGGCAGTCCAAATAAAATATTGCCCTTTATAGGATTTGTCTTAGTCATGGTGTCTCTTCACAACAGAAAAACCCTAAGACAGAAGGTGGTACCAGGAATGGGAGTGTAAATGGGAGCTGTTTATTTCTGGGTGGTGCCTGTATAACCTGCAGAACCACCACTAAACCAGGTCCTATTCTTCTCTTCTTCAATCAACCAATCATAGGGAACATCATTCCATGAAGATACAGGTGCATGCTTGGCAGCAGATGGCATTGTAACAAGAGTGGAAACCATAGGCATTTGGGCAACTTTTTCATGTAACTTGCTTGTGCCTTCAGGACCTGCTCAGGCCAAATTGCACCTATACCACTTCCATTTGATAATAGACTGTTGGCCATTGTACACATCCTACTTTATGACTTGGTGGGTTCAATAGCGGGCAGTTCTGGATACATGGCAACTTGTTGTCCTATTGTCAAACATTCAGTTTCCACTAAGGCCCAATAGCAGGCCAAGAGCTGTTTTTCAAAGGGAGAATAGTTGTCTGCAGATGATGGTAGAGCTTTGCTCCAAAATCCCAAAGATTTCTTCTGTGATTCACCTACAGGGGCCTGCCAGAGGCTCCAAACAGCATCTCTATCTGCCACAGACACCTCAAATACCATCGGGTCTGCTGGATCATATGGTCCAAGTGGTAGAGCAGCCTGCACAGCAGCCTGGACCAGTTGAAGAGCTTTCTCCTGTTCCAGGTTCCACACAAAGCTAGCAGCTTTCCTAGTCATTTGGTAAGTGGGCCTGAATGACACACCCAAGTAAGGAATTTGCTGTCTCCAGAATCCAAATAGTCCTACTAAATGTGTTTTTTATTTTGGTGGTGGGAGGGGCCAGGTACAATAACTTATCTTTCACTTTAGAAGGAATATCTCTGCATGCTCCACACCACTGTACTCCTAAGAATTTTACTGAGGTATCTACCTCAGTAGATGGTCCTTGAATTTTGGTTGGATTTATTTCCCATCCTCTTTTAGCTGATACCAATATGTGTTAACAATGAGTCTAGAATGGTTGCTGTCTCCTGATCACTTGGTCCAATCAGCATATTGTCATCAATATAGTGCACTGATGTGATATTTTGTGGAAGAGACAAATGGTCAAGATCCCCTCTAACTAAATTATGGCACAGGACAGGATAGTTAATATATTCTCGAGGCAAAACTATAAAGGTATACTGCTGTCCTTGTCAACTAAAAGCAAATTGCTTCTGGTGGTCCTTATGGACAGGTACTGAGAAGAAGGCATTTGCTAGATCAGTGGCTGCATACCAGGTACCAGAAGATATGTTAATTTACTCAAATAAAGAAACTACATCTGGCACAGCAGCTGCAATTGGAGTTACTACCTGTTTTAGTTTTCGATAGTCAACTGTCATTCTCCATGATTCATCTGTCTTCTGCACTGGCCAGATAGGAGAGTTAAAGGGAGGTGTGGTGGGAACCACCACCCCTTCATCTTTCAAGTCCTTGATGGTGGCAGTAATTTCAGCAATTCTTCCAGGAATATGATGCTGGTTTTGATTCACTATTTTCTTTGGCAGAGGCAACTCTAAAGGCTTCCATTTAGCCTTCCAACCATAATAGCCCTCACCCCACAGATAAGGGAACAAATGTGAGAATTCTGCCAACTTTTAAGTATATCTATCCCAGTTATACATTCTGGAACTGGGGAAATACCCCACAGGTTGAGTTTGAGGACCTATCAAACCTACTATGAGTCAGACATCACCATTACCCCATTAGTTACCTGGAACCAAAACCCCATTAGTTACCTGGTCTCCATAAACTGCTACTTTACCTGGAGGCCACAATATTTCTTGGGATCTCCCAGAATCAATGTTAGTTCAGAACCAGTGTCCAATAGACCCTGGAAAATCTGATTATTTCCTTTCTCCAGTGTACAGTTACCCTTGTAAAAGGCTGTAGGTTCCTCTGGGAAAGAACTGGAGAAAGGCTAACCACAAAACATTTAGCTGTCTTATCAAGGTCCTTCCTCAGGGGAACCTGGCCACACCTTCATTCAGGGGGTTTTGGGTCTGAAAACTGGCTCAAGTCTGGAAACTGATTCATTGGCCAAGACTACCTTTTGCCATGATCCAGTGTAGCCTTTCATTTGTTTGAGAATTTCTGCTTATACAGATCAAATAGAAATGTACTTAGCTTCTTATGTATTTCATGTCTGGAAACACCATGATTGATTAGCTAGTAGCAAAGGTCCATACAAGTCATGCCATTTTAGAATTCATGTTGTGAGTGGTGACCATTATGAGCTAGGCCATTATGAATGTTGTTTTGCCTAGGCTGCCCATTGTAATAACTACAATAACTCTGGGGATTCAATGCTGCCACTCGGCCCCTGCTACCTTGGGACCCAATTAAACCCATTGCATTTAATTCATACAATTGAGCAGCAGCATCTCCAGCCCTAAGGTCTGGCACAAGGAAAAGGGCAACAACAAAGCTCTTCAAATTTGCTGGTGCCTCTCTCACCAGTTTGCATCTTATAGAACTCATGAAGGGCATGCCTTCTGAGCCTTCTCATTGTGGAGGAGTAGGTTTTACACATTGTATCCACTGTAGCATTGCAATTTCCCTGAGCCTTAAAATCCATTAGTCAGCACTAAGCCAAGGAATGTCAGGCATCTCCAACTCCTTCTCAGTAGGCCATCTTTTGATAAACACTTAAGCCAACCATTCAAACTTCTGTCACCTTTCTTAACTGTGTGAGCTTCTATATTAAACCTAGACTCTCCACTCAATGGGTCCATATTAATAAACC
>JADRCC010566778.1:0-14365 GCA_019843855.1 Hylomyscus alleni
TTTGGCTTACCTTGCTTAGGAAGATTATTTTCTAGTTTCATCTATTTGCCTGAAAAATTCATGATGTCCTCCTCATTTTTAATAGCCGAATATTGTTCCATTGTGTAAATGAACCACACTTTCTGTATCCATTCTTTAGTTGAGGGACACCTGAGTAATTTCCAGCTTCTGGCTATTTCAAATAAGGCTTCTATGAACATGATGAAACATATGTCCTTGTGGTACGGTGGGGCATCTTTTCTGTATATTCCCAGAAACAGTATAGGTGGGTCTTCAGGTAGAACTATTTCCAGTTTTCTGAGATGCTGCCAGATTCATTTCCAGAGTGGTTGTACCAGTTTGCAATCCCACCAGCAATGGAGGAGTGTTCTTTCTCTATATCCTCACCAGCATATGCTGTCACTTCAGTTTTTTGATCTTAGCTGTTCTGATTGGTGTAAGGTGGAATCTCAGGGTCGTTTTGATTTGCAAATGATGTTTGATTTGCAAAGAATGTTGAACATTTTTTAAGTGCTTCTTGGCCATTCGTCTGCTGAGAATTCTCTGTTTAGCTCTGTATCCCATTTTTTCAATAGGGATATTTGGATTTTTTTTTTTTTTGGAGTCTACCCTCTTAGGTTCTTTATATATTTTTGATATTTGTCCTCTATCAGATGTAGGGTTAGTGAGTATCTTTTCCCAATCTGTAGGCTGCTATTTTGTCTTATTGACAGTGTCCTTTGCCTTACAAAAACTTTTTCAGTTTCAAGAGTTCCCATTTATCAGTTGTTGACCTTAGAACCTGAGCCATTGGTATTCTGTTTAGGAAACTTCCCCCTGTGCCAGTGTTTTCTAGGCTATTTCACACTTCTCTTCTATTAAACTCAATGTATCTGGTTTTATGTTTTGTGCAGGGTGATAAATATGGATCAATTTGCATTCTTCTACTTGCAGATCACCAGTTAGACCAGTGCCATTTATTGAAGAAGCTGTCTTTTTTTCCACTGGGTAGTTTTGGCTTCTTTATCAAAGATCAAGTGACCATAGGTACATGAGTTTATTTCTGGGTCTTCAGTTCTATTCCACTGATCTACCTGCCTGTTTCTGTACCAATACCATGCAGTTTTTATTACTATTGCTCTGTAGTATAGATTGAGGTCAGAAATGATGATTCCCCCAGAAGTTCTTTTATTGTTGAAAATTGTTGTCACTATCCTATTTTTTTCCATATGAAGTTGAGAATTACTCATTCTATGTCTATGGAGAATTGTGTTGAAATTTTGATGGGTATTGCATCGAATCTGTAGATTGCTTTTTTTTAAGATGGCCATTTTTAACTATGTTAATCCTACTGATCCATGAGCATGGGAGATCTTTCTTTCTACCGAGGTCTTCTTCGACTTCTTTCCTCAGGGACTTGAGAGTCTTGACATACAGATATTTCCCTTGCTTAGTTAGAGTTACACCAAGATACTTCATATCATTTGTGACTATTATGAGGGGCATTGTTTTCCTAACTTCATTCTCAGTCCATTTATCACTTGTATAAAGAAAGGCTACTGATTTGTTTGAGTTAATATTATATTCAGCTACTTTGCTGAAGTTGTTTATCAGTTGTAGGAGTTCTCTGGTAGAATTTTAGGGGTTGCTTATATATACTATCATATCATCCACAAATAGTGATACCTTGACTTCTTCTTTTCCAATTTGTATTTCCTTGATCTCCTTTTGCTGTCTAATTGCTCTAGCTAGAACTTCTAGTACTATATTGAATAGATAGGGAGAGAGAGTAGCTTTGTCTAGTCCCTGATTTTAGTGGGATTGCTTCAAGTTTCTCTCCATTTACTTTTATGTTGGCTGTTGGTTTGCAGTATATTGCTTTTATTATGTTTAGCTATGTGCCTTGAATTTATGATCTCATCAAGACTTTTAACATGAAGGGGTGTTGGATTTTGTCAAAGACTTTTTTGGCATCTAATGAGATGATCATTTGTCTTTTTTTCCCTGAGTTTGTTTTTATAGTGGATTATGTTGATAGATTTTTGTATATTGAACCATCCCTGCATCCCTGGGATGAAACCTACTTAGTCTTGGCGAATGATGTTTCTGATATGTTCTTGGATTCAGTTTGTGAGAATCTTATTAAATATTTTTGCACTGATATTCGTAAACAAACTTGGTCTGAAGTTATCTTCCTTTGTCGGGTCTTTGTGTGCTTAAGGTGAGTAACTGTTAGTCAGTGCTCCTTCTGTTTGTACTTTGTGAAATAGTTTGAGAAGTATTGGTATTAATTAGCTCTTCTTTGAAGATCTGGTAGAATTCTGCAGTAAAACTATCTGGCCCTGAGCTTTTTGTTTTTGTTTTTGTTTTTTTGGTTGGTAAGCTTTTAGTGATTGCTTCTATTTCCTTAGGAATTATAGGATAGTTTAGATAGTTTAGCTGATCTTGATTTATCTTTGGTACATGGTATCTGTCTAGAAAAATCATCTACTGGAGAAATGGCTCAATGGTTAAGAGTACTGGCAGCTGTTCCAGAGGTACTGAGTTCAATTCCCAGAAACCACATGGTGGCTCACAATCATCTACAGTGAGATCTGGTGCCCTCTTCTGGCCTGCATGCAGAATGCTGTATATGTAACAAATCTTTGCTAGGCAGTGGGGGCACATACCTTTAATTCCAGCACTTGGAAGGCAGAGGCAGGGGGATTTCTGAGTTTGAGGCCAGCCTGGTCTACAGAGTGAGTGAGTTCCAGGACAGCTAGGGTTACACAGAGAAATCCTATCTCAAAAACAAAAAAGAAGAAAAAGAAAAAAAAAGAAAAGAAAATCACCCATTTTTTCTAGATTTTTCCAGTTTTGTAGTAAGATCTGATGATTTTTTTTTTAATTTCCTCAGTTTCTGTTGTTATATCTCCCTTTTCATTTCTAATTTTGTTAATTTGGATATGGTTTCTGTGCCTTTTAGTTAGTTTGGCTAAGGGTATATCTATCTTGTTGATTTTCTCAAAGAACCAGCTCTTGGTTTTGTTGATTCTTTGAACTGTTCTCTTTGTTTCTAATTGGTTCATTTCAGCCCCGAGTTAGACTGTTTCCTGCTATCTACTTCTTTTGGGTGTCTTTGCTTATTTTTGCTCTAGAGCATTCAGATGTTCTGTTAAGTTGCTCATATAGGTTCTCTCCAATTTCTTTAGGAAGGTACTTAGTGCCATGAATTTACCTTTCAACACTCCTTCCATTGTGTCCCATACATTTGGGACATTTTTTGTTTAATTCTCGAATTCTAGAATTTCATTAAATTCTAGAAATCTTTAATTTATTTTTTTCTCTGCACATTATCATTGAGTAGAGTTGTTCAGTTTCCATGAAATGTAGGATTTCTGTTGTTTTTTGTTGTTATTAAAATCCAGCCTCCATCTTTTTTATCTGTTGAGGCTTGCTTTGTGTCCGATTATGTGGTCAGTTTTGGAGAAGGTTCCATGACATGCTGAGAAGAAGGTATACTCTTTTGTTTTGGAGTAAAATGTTCTGTAGACATCTGTTAAATCCATTGGGTTCATAGCTTCTGTTAGTTTGACTGTGTCTCTGTTTAGTTTCTGTTTCAATGGCCTGTCCATTGGTAAGAGTGGGGTGTTGAAGTCTCTTACTATTATTATGTGAGGTTCGATATGTGTTTTGAGCCGTAGTAAAGTTTCTTTTATGAATGTGGGTGTCCTTGCATTTGGGTCATAGATGTTCAGAACTGAGACTTCATTGTGGTGGATTTTTTCCTTTGATGAGTATCAATCATCTCTTTTGGTTATTTTTGGTTGAAAGTCTATTTTATTGGATATTAGAATGGTTACTATTATAGTCTGTTTCTTGGGACTGTTTGGTCAGAAAACTTTTTTTCCAGCCCTTTACTCTGAGGTAATATCTATTTTTGTCACTGAGGTGTGTTTCTTGTTTGCAGCAGAATGTTGGATCCTGTTTACATATTGAATCTGTTAGCCTGTGTCTTTTTATTGGGGATTTGGGTCCATTGATATTGAGAGATATTAATGACCAAGGATTGTTAGTTCCTGTTATTTTGTTGGTGGTAGTGGTATTGTGTGTGTGTGTGTGTGTGTGTATGTGTGATTTTCTTGGTTTTGTTGTGAGATGATTCATTTTCCTTCTAATATCCTCTGTAGGGCTGGATTAGCAGAAATATATTGTTTAAATTTGGTTTTGTCATAGAATATTGTGGTTTTTCCATATATAGTGATTGAGAGTTTTCTGGAGTTTTCATTTGTGTTCTCTTAGAGTCTATATGACATCTGTCCAGGATTTTCTGGCTTTTAGAGTCTCTGTTGAGAAGTCAGGTGCAGTATGTTATTTGGCTTTTTCACTTATGGATTTTAATATTTTTCTTTGTTCTGTAAGTTTAGTGTTTTGATTAGTATGTAGCAGTAGGATTTTCTTTTCTGATTCAAATTATTTGGTGTTTTGTATGCTTCTTATACATTTGTGGCTATCTCTTTCTTAAGGTTAGGGAAGTTTCCTTCTAGGATTTTGTTGAAGATGTTTTCTGGCCCATTGAACTTGTAACCTTCACCCTCTTTTATTCCTACTATTCTGAGGTTTGGTCTTTTCATTGTGTCCTGAGTTTCCTAGATGTTTTGGTTTAAGAGCTTTTTGTCCTTTGTATTTTCTTTGATTGTTATGTCAATATATTTTATGGTATCTTCTATGCCTGAGCTTCTCTCTTTCATCTCTTGTATTCTGTTGGTGATGCTTGCATCTGTAGCTCTTGACCCCTTTCCTATGTTTTCCATCTCCAGGATTACCTACATTTGTGATTTTTTTTTATTGTTTCCTTTCCATATTTAGGTCTTGGACCATTCTGTTCAATTCCTTTACCTGTTTGATTGTATTTTCCTTTATTTCTTTAAGTGATCTATTTGTTTCCTCTTTAAGGACTTCAACTGTTTGCCTGTGTTTTCCTGTATTTCTTTAAGGGAGTTATTTATATCCTCCTTAAAGGCCTCTATCATCTTCATAAGATGGGATTTTAGGTCAGAATATTTGCTCTCAGGTGTTGCTGGTGTATCCAGGGCTTGCTGTGGTAGGGGAACTGGGTTCTAATGATGCCAAATGACATTGGCTTCTGTTGCTTATGTTCTTGTGCTTGCATTTTGCCATCTGGTTATCTCTGTTGTTAACTGGCCTGGGTGTTTCTGACAGGAGCTGACCTCCTTGGAGGCAGATAGAGCTGTATGACCTGGGTTAGAGCAGGCCTCCTGGGAGACAGGCAGCCTGTGGGTAGAGGTTCAGGGGGAAGACATGATGTTCTGCCACTGGTGCAGGTGGAGGTGCAAACTGGAAGTGTTACGGGGCTTAGGCAAAGTGGATAGATCCCATGTCTGCTGGGCTCTGTGGGCATTCCAGCTGGTATAGATATTGGGGTGGGGGGTCTTACCCATATTTTTGGTTAAGGCAGACCTCCTGAGAGACAGGCAGACCTTGGGGTTCAGGGAGAAAGACACTCTGCTCTGCCCACAGAAAAATCTTAGACACACTCAGGAAATCATGTTTTGCCTTAGCTTTAGAAGGCATTTCTATAACACATTAAGGTGGAAAAAAACCCGTTGTATTTAACAGTCCTTCAAGGTTTTAAGTTACCCTCTGCTGTAATATGAACATTTTCCTTTTAACATTTAAGATATAGAATTCTTTGAGAAACCCCTCAGGAGCATTTATAATAACATAGAATCATTATTCTGGAACACAAAAGCACAGAAATAATTGGATATTTTCTTGGCTTTGATGGGCTAAACATAAGTCTGGTAGATTAACAAAGATGTAGGACAGCAAAGACTGTAAAAAGGAGGACAAAACTTGTAAGTCTCAAAACATAATACAAAGATAGCTCAGTAATATATTAGAACTCCAACTCAAAGATCCCAGAAAATTATTTCATATTGAAAAATTTTAATTATGAAGAAACATTAGTAAAATAACCAAACTAATATATTGAAGAAATATTATTTTCCATAGAAAATAATCCCACCACAACAGTTGAGTTTTATTTAATAACATAGGGATTCTGGTAGCAGTTTTATCCACAAACATATTCCATTCAAACTTGTTTTTTAAGTTTTATTTTTATTAACTTATCAAAATAATTACATGATCTTTCAAGTAAATGTTGAAAAGTAACCTAATGAAATCTTACAGTTATAGTCGCAATAAAAATGTATCATTGCATAAAGTTAAACAGAGAGGATTACAAACAAAAAGTCAGAACCTAGTAAAATTATTATTTATCATTTTAAATATATTTTATACTGCCTAATGATTTTAGTCTATGCGATAACGTATGAAAAAAAAACCCAAAACATTATAAGGGCAAAACAAAAAGGTTATGTATTTTATATTCTAGGTTTGCCCTGCAAGGAAATGAATATGAACTAGCTAGGAGGCTGAAGGTAGAGCTTGATGAGTAGGAGCGCTTGCCTAGCATGCGCAAAGCCCTGGGCCCAGCCCAGCATCACATGAGCTAGGCATGCTAGCACAAGCTTATTACGTCAGCACTTGGGAGGTGGGGCAAACGGATCAACGGTGACATCAGAATGAATTAAACGCAGCAAGCAAATGTTAACTACAAAGCCCAGCATGTGTCTATCAAATCAGTGTTCAGTTAGAAGCCAGGCATCATGGTGCACGCATGCCTTAATATGGGAACCAAAAGTTCCAGACCAGCCTTAGCTGCGTATGAGTTTGACATTAGCCTCAGTTATGTGAGATATTGTCTTAAATAAAAAATAAATGAATGAATGAAGAAATAGTAACAGAATTTAGAAAAGTGGAGCTTAAAGATCTTTATGCAAAAATCAATATATTTCTTTAAAATGATTGAAATCCACTTAGAATAATTATATTATAAAGTCATTTCTTTTTTTTTTTTTTCTTTTTTTTTTTTTTGCTTTTCGAGACAGGGTTTCTCTTACAGCCCTGGCTGTCCTGCCACTCACTCTGTAGACCAGGCTGGCCTCGAACTCAGAAATCCGCCTGCCTCTGCCTCCCAAGTGCTGGGATTAAAGGCATGCGCCACCACTGCCCGGCTTCTCCTTTCAACCCAACTCCCTTTCCAGTTTCCTTCTCCCAGGACCTCCAGGTCATCTCTCCAGCCCGTCTACACAAAATGTTTAATGAATGATGTTTATCGGTCTAAAGATAAACTGCATCAGGATTTATGAGACAAAACCGAGGGGCTGGAGAGCTGGCTCAGCAGTTAAGAGTACATGTTATTCTTATAGAAGACCAGGGTTCATCTCACATGGTAGTTCACAACCATCAGTAACTCCAATTCAAGGGATTCCTGTAGGCTTAGATTTTTTAAAAAAAAACAAAAACTTACTTTTTAATAAGGGTTCTCACGTGCTTCAACTCCACTTCTAGCCCAATGTCCAAAGGTAGGAGAGAAAATATGGTAAATAGGATGAGGGGATGTTTAGAAGCAGGAAGAAGGATCAAGGAGTTCAAGGACATCTTTGGTTATGCAGCAAGTGTGAGCCTAACTGGGCTACACAAGACTCTAAAAATATCAAGACAACGGTAACAAATGTCGTATTCTGAAAATAATCAAGTTGCCATACAGTTGGAGCTAGAATGCAGTACAGCATGCACTCAAGACAGGATTGTTACAGCACTTCATACCAAGTGAATGTGTTGTGCTGGGATTTAGAAAGTCAATGAGTTCTTTCTATTTCTTCCCCTCTATTTTAAACTGAGTTGCAAAATATTTTATACATTTTTGAGGAAAATAACACAAAAATTGAAAAGAGAATGGAAATTATGATATACTGTATTCACAAATGCTAAAAATGTAGAACTCATTGGAAGAATCTTAAGATGTCAGGTAATTATTTATTTGCCATCCCATGGCTTTTTGTTGTTATATAACGAAATAGCAGAGTAAGAATATTTTACAAAGAACCTATAATTTAGAACTTGAAAAAAGTATTCCTACAGCTTCAATAAAAGCAACTTACAGCATCATAATACGGACCTTCCCCCCTTTTGAAAGCAGAATTCATACCATTTGGAGAAGCAATTAAACAGTTAATTAGTGACACTCTTCATGGACAATAAATTATGTTTTAAAATGGCACTTCTATTTCCCTGGTATTTTTGAATCTATTGCTAATAATAATTTTAAGGCATTTGACCTAGAATTCAAGCATATTTTTCCTGAATTAAAAACAAATTCTATTCTGTCAGGATCACACCTCTACCCTTTCCCTGGGGTCAGAAAAGAGCAATGTTTTATTTTTAGGCAAAGGTGAGGCACTGCTTACTAGGTCATCATTAATTTATTCATCAAATGTTCACAGAGTCTTTTATAGTTTGAATATGAGATGTCTGGCAGAGGTTCCTGTGGAAACACAGTTCCAGATCATAGGCCTTTGGAAGATGGTGGCATTCTTGGGCCTGAGCTATCGCTGGCTCAATCCCTCAATGGTGCTTTTCTGAGGTATACGCCAAGCAGTGGGTCACTGCAGCCTGTCCCTGGGAGCCTTTCCTTTGCCTCTTCTTCCTGTTATGAGGTGAGTAGCCTCACCTCCTACCACCATGAGGCTCTGCCTTCACAGAGTGAAGGGTGACTGAAACCTCAGAGACTACCTTTCTCTCTTCAAGTTTGTTATATCAAATAATTTGTTGTGTGATCCAAAATCTTTATTGCTGGTGTTTTTGAGACAGGGTCTCGCTATGTAGTCCTGATTGTCCTGTAATTCACTATGTAGACCATGATGGCCCCAAACTCACAGAGATATTGTCACTTCTACCTCCACACTGCTGAGATTTAAGACATGCACCACTACACTTAGCTCTGACCTAAATTCCAACAGTCTTTCAGTGCCAAACATTCTGAAGAAAATAGGTTCATATATGAAAGTAAGGAGACTGACTCCTTTAAATAATCACAATAATTTCTTCAGTCCTCTACTAATTTGGCAATCTCCAAAGTACTTGAGTGCCTGGCCACTCTTCTCAGCCATTTGTTTGCAATTCTGAGATAACCGTGTGACCTCTGGGTCCTGGGAAGAGTAGAGGAAGCAGGACCATCTATGTAACTATAGGAAAGTATTCATGCTGAGTTTGAAGACCTTCTAGCAGATTTGGGGCTACCCACACTCCTGATAATAACCTCCACTCACATCTATAAGTAAGCTCAATAAATACATTGGTTTCCCAGGTAAACTGTGGTGAAATTGTACTCTGGGGCTTATTGTTAGGACCTGATGAGGGAAAGGAGTTTGTTCACATCTACCCTAGAGAATGTGAAAGTATGTTATGAACACATTTACAGTGGTATAAATGCTACAACTAGAAGATGAGAGCTAGACATGGCTGGCTTAGCCCTGTAATCTCAGCACTTTGGAGGGACATAAACTGACGGTTGGAGGTCAGTATGGTGTACACAATGAGTTCCAAGTTAGGAAGGGCTACATAGTGAATTACCCTACCTAAAATACATACATACATACATACATACATACAGATATACATACACAAGATAAAAATGTCACACAAAGGGCTGTAGAAATGGCTCAGTGGTTAAGAGTACTTGCTGCTCAGTGGTTAGAGTACTTGCTGCTCAGTGGTTAAGAGTACTTGCTGCTCTTACAGAGGACTGAGGTTCAGTTCCCAGCACCTAGATGGCAGCTCAAACCTGGCTGTAGCTTCAGTTGCAGGGATCTGATACTTTTTCTGGCCTCTGTGGACACTAGGCACACAAAGGCAGTGTACACGCAGTGGACAAAATACTCATACTCATAGAAAGAATTTTAACCACAGCTTTAACATTTCACTAGGTTAAAAACAAAGGTATTGCATAGGCCAGGATATAGTTTGGTTGATGGAATGCTTGCTTACCATTACAAAGCAATGACTCCAATATCATAGAAACAGAGCATAGTGGCCCTGCTAGTAATGAGGGAGTGGAGACTTCAAGGTCATCCTTAGCTACGTAGTCAGTTCAAGGCCAGTTGGAGTTAAATGAACCCCTGCTTCCAACAAACAAAACAACAAAGTCCTTAGAAGTAAAGGTGCCGTATGACCCAGCTGTCACATTCCTAGGTGCTCATCTGAAGGAAATAAGTCAGTATGCCAAACACACTTCTTCATAGTCATGTTTATTGTGCCACTACTTACAATAGCCAGTTTCTGGAATCAGTCTAGATGCCTGTCAACACACATTTCTACCACAGGACACATATAAGAAATACTTGTCACCATGCTCAGTACTTCGCAAATGCTGAATACACACTATCCTGGTGTGAAGTTGTAAATTTAATTTTTTCAACATCTATTTTTAATGATGGTTCTTTAAATTATTTAACCTTCCTTTTAGCCCACCACCCAACAGAGGTCATGGAAAAGAAAGGATAAGGGGGGAGTGGACCTGTTTAGAAATTATTCTTTGGAGAAACTTCTGTCTGTGTTGTCTGGAAATTGGTAGTTCAGTTCATAGGTAAGTATAGGCAGCTCGATCCACTCACAAACACCTCACAGATACACCGGCAGTCTGCAAACACACAGATAAACCAGCAGCAGTGGCACTACCTCGAAGAGACAGCCAGGCCTCAGCCTGGGCATGAATCGGCAGGAACCAGGGCCAAGAGGAATGCCAGGAGAAGTTCTCGACTGTGCTTCAGTGAAGCAAAGATCAGCGAAGACGTGAGACTCACAAGTGTTGCACAGCTAGCTCTTTAAGCAAGCCTAGTCCAGCCTCTTGACTAGTCCCGTCCTTTCTAAACGCTCTCCAGACATTACATGTCTGGGTCTTGGCCTCAACAGAGTCTTGCCTCAGCTGACATCACTCTGCCACTCGACCCAAATACACAGAGGCGGCAAAAAAGCGGAGACACACCACAGGAAGTTTTTTTGATGTGTTTCTCTCTGTGGACTCCTGACAAATACAGCTCAACTACACAGTGTAAGGTGGACCAATACACGCGTGTCACCAATACACGCGTGTCGTTAGTGAAGAATCCGTCATCACATGTCCTTTCACATGCTTGCTTTAGCAGAACATCCTCTCACCTATGTCTGCTTCAGCCAAATGATCCTTCACGACTCTGTCTTAGCCTTTCACCTGTGATCGCTTTAGGAAAACACTCCTTCCTGTGTTTGCTCCAGCAAAACGCCATCGAACACAGCTGACTTTCCAAAGGACCCTTAAGTCTCCACTTCACGAAGTAATTTTTATATTCTAATTAAGCTTCATGTCAGCCCTATGGGAGAAGAACCGTAGCCTCATGGATGGGCGTGTTCTCAGTTGTGTGGGTCTTCCTTGATCTCTTCTGTTAGGCGTATCTTGAACGTGATATTGCGTGTGGTAGGAAGAGCATAACAGTTGCCGAACTGAGCTGTGACACTTCGAGAGACAACTGCTTGGCCTTGCTGTTGAAACATTGAAAATATTAAAACACATCGTGACATGTTCCTACTCCTACCCCATAGCATTCACATGCGAGTGTACATCTGTTCTCAGTTATGTTTTTATTTCATAATAAACACATTGTTGCTGTGAGCATTCTGCTGATAAGAACCACGAATAATGAATACAAAGAAAAGCCTCGTTTTCTTTTTGTTTTGTTTCGTTTTGTTTTTCTGAACAGGATTTCTCTGTGTAGCCCTGGCTGTCCTGGAACTTGCTCCGTAGACCAGGCTGGCTTTGAACTCACAGAGATCCACCAGCCTCTGCCTACCAAGTGCTAGGATTAAAAGCATGCACTGCCATAGCCCAACTAAGCTCCACGTTTTAAGGAGAAAACCAAATTCAAGTATTTGAAATAATACGACCATGTACAAGCCAGAAGAATCCTAACTGCCCACATTTAAGAAAAGAAGAGAGCCTGTGCTTCACAGTTACCTGCTTCTAGCACAACTCAAAAGCACTTGGAAGAGACGAAGATAAGACTCTAATGCCAAATATTTCAGAGAAAGCTAGACAGTACTTTGTGGCCCACAGTTCATTAAAAACCACACCAACAGCTTTCTATAAAAGGAGAACCAGCTCAAGAACACTAGGGGGTTTCTATTTTGAGCTAGTTTTGAAGACGAAAAAATAGAACAATAAATGACAGTAATCCACCTCAGCTGTTGTAGTATTTTAGTCTAAAATGCTAGCATCCTCTTGCTTACCTCTTCTTAGTAATTAAAAACCCGCACTCCCTTACCACACCCAAGTGTTGTCTGGCACAGGTGTCCACAGCAGGAGATAATTAACTTATTGACTTCTGTTTTAAAGTCTCAGGTAAATATAAGAGAAAGATGCAAAGAATAAATTAAAAGGCACCTCAGAAAACAAATGAAGCAGTGCATCTGTTAATTAGCTTAGTCTCTTTGCTGTGCTTGAACTCACTTCCTGAACAAGGCTGGCTTCCAACTTGGAGTAATCTTGCTTCCCAAGAGAGATTGCAAATAAATATTAAGGCACTCAGCTCAAAACTTGTTTGCTTGTTTGTTTTTGAAGAATCAAAGAAAATGATAAATGTCATTGTAACATATTGAAAGAATCCATTTGGTTTGCTTACTTGTGAGACAGGGTAGCTAAGGCTGGCCTCACACCTGCTGTATGAGCCAGCTGTGGTGAGACAAGGTAGCTAAGGCTGGCCTCACACCTGCTGTATGTGCCAGCTGTGGTGAGGCACCTTTACAATCCTAGTTCTTGGAAGCAGTGGTCTTGAGGCCAGCTTGGACTAATATAGTGAGTTTCTTGCTAGCCTAGACTATATAGTGTCTCCAAAAAGAATGAATAAATAAAAATAAGAATTAAAGCAAACAATCAAATTTGTTATGTAGCCAAGGCTCTCCTTGAACCTCTGATCATCCTGCCTCTACTTTCCAAGTATTATATCGTATGTGACATATTGACAAAAATTCTTCTAATACTATATAAAAAGCTACTGTAGGCTTATGAGAAAACAAAACCCAACCCCCTAAATATTCTTGAAACTCTTGTGAATGAGAGGAAAGTGGAGAGATGAGACTCCACAGGCCGGAGCCGATGCAAACCGGAGAGATGAGACTCCACAGGCAGGGGCCGATGCAAACCAACCAGCGCACACGGAGGCTGCTGGAGGCCTGGATGCTGGGGCAAGTTGGCCTGTTTGCTACTGTGTGTACTAGGTCTCAAAGGATCCGGAATTTTACCCTCTCCACACAGAGGTTATCCCCGAGAGACTGCCTTGTTCATAAATAACACAGTTCCCACTGACCCTCCGCCCTGGACCTGTAACATTCTGGGTTAGTTGTGTTCTTACTTGTGGCCAAGTTTAACATGTGTACTATGTAATCATCTTTCTTGCTGTCTCAGCTAAAGAAAAAGAGTAGTCAAAAGAGATTAAACTTCTCTATTGCAAGAAAGGTATATGAAATAAAATTGTACATCATTTAAAAATAATCTCTTGGCACAGATATATCAGTTTGGGTTGGGGCCATAAGGTCGGGCACCTGTACCTATATCTATCTGACAAGTTGGAGCTCTGAGTGTGGTGGTACATACCAGGACTCAGAGGCAGGGGGATCAGGAAATTCCAGGTTGTTTTAGTCTGGCCTGGAGAAACTATCTTTAAAGGAAAAAAAATCAGTTTAGTAATTTTTTTTCTTGGGGGAAATTATTTAAAATAAATAGATTGATGATCACAAGCATTGTGTAAGTATGATATTTTTATGGGTTTTATGGGTTTTAAAAAATTGAAGTAATTGTAACATATAGTGCATATAAGGAGATGATCCAGAATGACTATGCCATAAAGGAAAAAACGTTAATAGTCCCAATACTCAAAGAAGGGGAGAAAAAACTGAATGAACCTCAATGGGAACACACTCAATAGATGAATAACATATAACGAGTATTTTGTTACTTTCTTTGGAGATATGGACAAATGTCTGTACACCCCAAATAAGAAACAGACAACAGACTAAGGAAATGACTGCCCTCAAGTCTTATGAGTGGGGCTGAATAAAGCGTGCCATCCCTTCACAGGTTATCATCTCATGGAAGCCGCATCATAAAGTGCCACTGTCAGGTGAACTTCCACCTCCTATAGACCTCAGCGTCTCCCAACATCCACAGCTGGGCTAGAGAGGAAGAGAGTAATCTGCAGCCTAAGGTGTTTGTGCCATCTATAGTTCCCCCTACTAGCCGCACACTCCCCTTCTCTGTGGTAGATCCAACATGCTTTTGACGCTCCTAAAACCTTTGGAGTTTATTCTCAGCAGACCACAGCTTCCAACAACTGAAGGGCTAAGCGTGCCATCAGTGTTTGTGCTGCCCCTACCAGGGTATTTGGTAAATGCTTTCATTTACAACTTGTTTGTTTGTTTGTTCATTTGTTTGCTTGTTTATTTTTGG